>LS487350.1:13054-44269 GCA_900490705.1 Pristionchus arcanus
ATAATCGGTACTAACGAAGTCCTTTTCGACCAGAAATTTGATATTTATTCCTCGTTTGAAACATAACTAAGAATCATCTCACACCGCTCTCGAATCTCGAGAGTCGAAAAATGAAGTTTTCCGGAATAGTTTCGGAAAGGTCTTTGTTCGTTAATCTTTTCCGGAAAAGTGGAGATAATTGAATTAGCTTGTCGGAATTTCCGAATTCCGTTTCGTTTCGTCAACCCTACCTTACTGCGTCGCCACATAGCACTCACATCGAATGTGCTTCACAAGTGGCCTATCTACCGTTGAGGTGGGGTAGTGACAATTGAACTCGCCACTACTCGCGATTCCGATCGAATAAAATGAAAAATCTCACAGTCGTCTGCAGCTGGTTGACGAATTTGGTGCTGGGCGAGCCGAGAATCTCGACGACCTGAATAAGAAGTTCCTTCTTGCTTGCGAAACGTTGTTGAAATGTTGAAGATGAGCGATCACAATAATCCCATATTCGATGAGTTCAAGGTTCTAATTGGTTGATTGCATTCATTCAAATACGGAATCGCTATTCAAACAGCAGAGTCAGACGGCCCAATCGTCACCTTGGTCCACTGATCAATGTTCCTCATTGTGATATGCCTCAAATGTCACTAGGTCCCACTCAAACAGTAACTATTTCCTCACCTTGGTCCACTGGTCGATATGGTCCGTGCCCGGGAACAGCACGCGGCCCCTTTTTCTTTCACTCAAATGCCTACTTTCTATGATGATCTATTTCTTCACTGTGGCTCTCTGATAGAGGTCGTGTTCAAATAAATCATTACCTTGGTCCACTGATCGATATGGTCCGTGCCCGGGAACAGCACGCGGCCGCGCACCATCTCCCCGAAGATGCACCCGATCGACCAGACATCCACTAGAAAGATCAAAGATCAAAGATTAATGATTACCCGGCTAGCGCGATGAAGAATTAATTCAGAACTTCAGTGCACAATTTTGCACTGTAACCTAGAAATGCATCTGATGGACCAGACGTCGACTGGAATAAGACAAGTATTATTACTATCAGGGAAGTTTTTGGCCATTGAATTTTAATAAATTCGGTCGTTTTTGGCTTCGATGGTATCTGAGTGCATAATTTTAGAAGATGCACCCGATCGACCAGACGTCCACTGGAATTAAGGCGGTTGATTACTTTATCCTGATTGAGTTCACAACTTTTCGAGTAACAGTCGAAGCAAATCTCAATACGGAAAGAATCGAAATTGAATATGTTTCAGTGCTTCATTTTCTATTTGCCGAAATGAAACAGCACAATTCTGTGTCATCTGTCTTTGCAAAACAATGAAACCCCCATCGCAGAAAGGTCATCTACATTATTGCTCAATGGCCAGCAAAATACATCAACGAACTGATCAAAAAACCACTCACCGGTCTCCGTGTAGCCCATGCCCAGGATGACTTCGGGTGCTCGGTAGTACCTGAAAAGTACATGATTATTGATAATTGTCATTCAATCACGTTCTTTTCGCAATCACAGCATGTACTGTTGCATCACTTGATCACTCCAGGCTCACTTATTTGTGTGCGCTAAATACCGGACTGTAAATCTGATGTGAGCTGGGTATTCTTACGATACCTCGTCACAACGTAGGGAGTCATCAGAAACGAGTCTATGGCCGTCCTTTCCGGGCCAAAGTTTCCCTTACTGCCACCATGTATTTTCTCGTGATTTTTAGAGGTGTAGCTAGTGATTCAGCTAGTGATAACTATCGCAATGTGAATCTTACCTCGTCACAACGTATGGAGTCATCAGAAACGAATCAATCGCCGTCCTTGCCAGGCCAAATTCTTCCCATTCAGTTACCATGCATTTTTCTCATGTTTTAGGGTCCATTCAGCTAGTGATATCCTATCGTTATGTGAATCTGACCTCGTCACAACGTAGGGAGTCATCAGAAACGAGTCTATAGCCGTATCATCGAACAAAACTCCCACACAGACTAGCATGTTTTCTCGTATTTTAGAGGCCATTCACCTAGTGATAACTTATTGTTATGCGAATCTTACCTCGTCACAACGTATGGAGTCATCAGAAACGAGTCAATCGCCGTCCTTGCTAGACCGAAATCGAGAATCTTCAGTGTGCAGTCGCTCTTGACGACGATGTTGGACGGCTTGAGGTCCTGAAGATCACAAATATTTAGATAATTTTTAACAATTTTCCCGAACTATTTCAGGACTTAATATTTCTATCAATCAACGTCGCTACAAAGTTGACAGAACATCATTTATCTCCTGCATGATGACTAAATCACCCATAATGGAGATTGAAGAACTGCTTGAAAATCGTTTCACGCATAACACCCGATGGTCAAATGTTGCCTACTCATAAAAATAACTCCTTAGGATTTAGTTCATAAAACTCACCCTATGAATAATCCCGGACGCATGCAAATGCCGCACTCCACACAGCATCTGGTAGAGCAGATAGGAGATTCGTTCGTGATCGAGCTCCATGTTGATGACCTGGAATTAATTTTAGGCTTATTTCAGGTACGAGAACAGGATAATATGAGACGTTGAGCATGAGAAAGAGTTTTATCTAAACAGAGAATCCTGGTCTAATTGACATTTTTCCAGCTAAATCGAAGATAAAAATATCGTGAAACGTATGTAAAAATACGCAGCAAACTATAAGTGATGATCTTCTTTTTTCGAAGTTTTTCCTGACAATTCCATTCGCATATTTCCAGTACAAATATTACCTGACACAGATTCGCGTCCATTAACTCCATTACTATGTACAAATCGGCTAACTTACAACAAAGACTACCTTCTTCGAAGAAATCCAAGAAAAATGAGGTATTCCAAGGTCAAAGGACTCAATATTTCCAGTGCAAATATTACCTGATACAGATTCGCGTCCATCAACTCCATTACTATGTACAAATCGGCTAACTTACAACAAAGACTACCTTCTTCGAAGAAATCCAAGAAAAATGAGGTATTCCAAGGTCAAAGGACTCAATATTTCCAGTGCAAATATTACCTGATACAGATTCGCGTCCATCAACTCCATTACTATGTACAAATCGGCTAACTTACGACAAAGACTACCTTATTCGAAGAAATCCAAGAAAAATGAGGTAATCCAAGGTCAAAGGACTCAATAATTCTACTCGAAATATTACCTGACACAGATTCGCGTCCATAAACACCATTACTATGTACAAATCGGCTAACTAACAACAAAGACAACCTTATTCGAAGAAATCCAAGAAAAATGAGGTAATCCAAGTCAAAAGACTCAATATTTCCAGTGCAAATTTACCTGACACAGATTCGCGTCCATTAACTCCATTACTATGTACAAATCGGAGAAGTCGCGGAGACTCTTCTGAGGAGTGAATGCGTTGAGCAGACCGATGATCTGGAAATATTTTTTCCTTTTCCAATTTTTTTTGTTTTTGTTTTTTCTTTCCAGCGGAAACTCGCTCCCATCAATTGAACTCAATAACAAGCACAGAAGAGACGCTAGTGAAACATATTAGTGAATTTTCAAAATATTAATTGAGCGTGTGTCAATTGAAGTATTGAAGAAATGGTGACCCATACTTCGAGCATCACCCTTTATTCTCCAACCAGGAAAGTAGTATTGCTCGTTATTCCTTCCCTTCAAGTATTGGAAAGCCCGGGGACATTTGTCATTCCGTCAAATGGCCCGCGTACTCTGGGTCTCGAGGGAAAACTCTACGAGATCTTGAAGGGAATCGTAAAAAAAGAGTTTTCCTGTCCTTCAATCTCACTGAACGAAAAAAAAGTTTGGAGAACATCAAGCATTTAAGAAAGAGAATCTTTTATGTCCCGTGTGAAAGCATGACTATTCGAGAAATCGAAGGGGGTGCGTTGAATTTGACTAGTAATTCATTGAGAGAAAAATGTCCACTTTGGAGGTTCACCTTGTGTAGTGAAATGTAAAAATCTCATTAATATTGAAAAAAACTCACATTCTTGTGGCTGACGAGCTTCATAAGTTTGAACTCTCGATAGGCTCGCTTCGCGTGAGTCACCTGCAAAATTATTCATTTTTGCCATGATTTTCGATTCGATAAATTGTTTTTGGTATGAGAACTCGAACGATGTCAATAACGAAATACTCAGTGACACAATGGGAAATGGGGTGTGTGAAACATATTATGCTAAACATCTTCCAGGTCTTCAATTTTTTTAAAGGCTCTCGAACAATTCCTGTTTTTAATAGCATTGCCACTCTGGGTACTCGATCTCTGTTTTCCCCAACGGTCATCCTGTTGTGGGCATAAACTCGCTGCCTCCTCCTCCCTTCCGGATGTGCCTACTCAGCGATTCTGACATACACGAGCCCTCTGTGCCTACTGGGGAGCCTTCGGGATAGGCTATTCCATTGAAGAAGGACTCGCACTCATTCGAAAAATGTTATGCTCAAAGGTCAGAGATATTATTTTCAGAGTTTGTCAAAACAGGAATAATAGCAAAATCAATAGATGCGGTCAGCGAATATTTTATGCCTTGCATGAAACACAACCGATTATTGGTAGATTTCATCAATTAAGCGATTTGAAAACATCATCGGCAAACCGTTCTGGGAATAAATGCAACTCACATTCTGGAAGGGTCTGCTCAGCTTCTTTATAGCGACTGTCCGCCCGAGCACCTTGTCGTTGGCGGCACTGCAAATATTGTTGCTTTTTTCGATTCTAGAAATTATGAGAGACAGAATTCAGGAGACGAGGTGGTTTTGATTTTAATCAATTTCAAAAATAAGGTCAATTATTGTATTTTACACCCGAGCACCTTGACGTTGGCGGCACTGCAACATTGCCATATTTTTTTAGATTCTAGGTCTTACGGAAACCCTTATTCAGCTGCTTTCAGACAACACTATTTCGCTCGAATAACACGAGGTGTTACGCTAAAGTTGTTGCAGAATCGCGTATTCCATTACTTTTTCTTCATACACGTGTACTTCAGACTTAATCATAACGACCCCATAGGATCAACTCACCACACCAATCCCTGCGCTCCACTCCCGATGACCCGTATGTTCTCGTATCGCTTGAGCACGCACAGGTTCGTCTCGCCCACGGATATCAAGTGGAATGCCTACTCCTCATTCTTACAACCGATAACGAAAGACTACACTAGCCTCATGGTCTATGCGCACTTAGACACGTATCCCCGTCGCATGTTGTCGCTGATTAAGGCATATGAATACTGTGCAATACTCCTAAAAACTCACCAAACAAGGCCTTGAGCTCCACTCCCGATGACCCGTATGTTCTCGTATCGCTTGAGCACGCACAGATTCGTCTCGCCCACGGATATCAAGTTTAAGCACTACCTATCCCTCATGCAGCACGCAAATCAAAGGCGAGGTAATCTTACTATTATAATACGTAGTCACGGGTACACTAGGCTCTAGTTACGGTCTGAGACTCATGCTATCGCGCTTTAATCAATGGTAGTTTTGGGGAATACACTCACCAAACCAATCCTTGAGCTCCCGATCCGATGACCCGTATGTTCTCGTATCGCTTGAGCACGCACAGATTCGTCTCGCCCACGGATATCAAGTGGAAGCCGGGAGGCGCGTCGCCGTTTGCGATGCCTGAGATTAAATGCGATAAAGAAGGTACAGTGGCTTCCTCTATCAGTCACGCTTTTACGCTTGGTAGTCCTGAACGGGAACAGTGATTAGTTATTTTTTCTACAAAGAATCTACTCAACTATTAAATATTTTTCAAATCTGTGAAGAAGAAGGATTCGTGAAACATATTCCATCGTTTTTGTCACAATAGTTGTCGATTGAAAAATGATTGAGAAAAAAAGCTCTCACCGGAGGCCATTCTGTGGTTGTTCAGATGGCGCGCCGCGTTGGGCGCGGACGAGCCGCCGGCCGCGTCAGTCGCGGCTTCGCACGAGTCGAGCGTCGCGGCGTACGCGTCGCTCGCGTCGTCGTCGTCGCGCGCGGACGCGGATCCGCCTCCGCCGCCTCCGGACGACGAGGACGTCGCCAGCCACTGAATCATAATCATTAGGGTTGAAAGTTCGAAATTGCGAAACAGCATTCGAAACTCATCTCAAATGAGTCTTATTACGAGACGAGCCATTCTTTGATACGAAATCGATACGAAATCGGCCATTGTTCGACTCTCATTTCGAATCGCGGGTCATTTGCATGTCTGGCATTTCGAAAACTCAGTCAAGCCGTCGAAATGATTCGTGTTTTTCGTCTTCGTTTCGCCAACCCTAATATCTAATCATTTATAGAATTGCAAAGAAAGGGCCTGTGCTCATAGCGATTGAAGCCACATAATACATAATTTAGTCAGAAGTGACATGTGCGATTCTTTTCATTATCTCGTTTCGCTCTATTACCGAGGATGAGCATGAAATATACTTATTAAAAGTTCTTGTAATTAGTATGGTCTCATTTTTACCGAGAATTGCATTATTTTATTGCTCAAAACACTCATAAAGAAATCAAAATGTGGTAGCCTTTCTGCTTCATATTACAATGGTGAAATACATCTCAATTTCACAGCGATTTTCAGACTAAATCTTCACCGATCGAAATATCAGACGAGTATCAGGCTGACGCTATCTTGGTTCAATTTTGGTCATCCCTTAGAAACGTAATTTCGCGAAACAAACCTGGCTGACGCTATCTAACAAAGAAGAGATGTGGCCCTTCGTCCCGCGTAAGATTGACATCACTTTTTATTCTATTTTACTTGTTTTGTGGGATATCAGAATTATTTTCGAAACCAAATGGCGACACTATCGAATTCTTCCAGATTCGGATCGGGATAACTCCTCTGTGAAACACATCCAGACATAAAAACACCGGTAAAAACACAAAAACATCGCAACTCAGATAACTATTAACAATTACCTGGCTGACGCTATCTAACAAAGAAGAGATGTGGCCCTTCGTCCCGCGTATGATTGACCCGAAGGAGGATGAGGAGACGGAGGGCTGCTGGAAAGTCTTATTTTTAATTTTGATATTTATTTTTTATATTTAAAAATATTTTCGTTCTGTTTGAATGTTGTTATATTTTAAAATTTTTATATTAATTAATTATTGCGTATGAAAAAAGAGGATGAGGAAACGGAGGAGCGCTGCTGGAATATAGGGATGAAAATGCTGAAAATTTTTGCTAGTTTTTGATATGTTGTGTAATATAAAAATATAAAAAAGATGTAATATAAAAAAGAACTGATGTTTCGAAAAGTCCCTCACTGCCTGCTCTTTGTTTGTTTCATGCACAGTAGAAACAAAGGCACAAACTACAGTTGCCCCGCACACAACACGACTATTTTTGCACGAGACGTGCTAGCGTTTTGCCTTCAATAACAGCGATGCGTCAGACATCCCGAGATCTCTCTCATAATAACAACAACAGCCACGAAATTTGTTTTGCTAATCTTCTCTAAATAGGACGAGATAAAGCAATCAAATCGTCAGTGAAAGAGAGCTGGACTGATGTCTGGCCTAGGAAGGTAATGGATGTGCGAAAACTGTAATTGGCTGCAGCTCTCGTCGTTTTCATGCATTCTAATCTCGAAATGCAGGATGAAAACACTTTCTCCAGACTGTTTTCGAAGCTGCAGTTTTTCAAGATTCAAATGTGTTTCAGCAGCGCTAGGAGACGATTGCGAGCGGATCAGTTGCAATTTCATCCATGTCATCCATGCTAAAAAATATAAAAGAAATAGATCAAATTGAATACTAATTTTAAATGCAAACTGTGTTGTTGGCTAATGCTGATACTGACACTAATTAATAAACAATGAATTAATTAAAATTGATAATCACCGTGTTGTTGGCTGTCGGTCCGCCGGCCGCAGCTGCAACTGCTGCAACGGAGGTGACGGTGTAGGAGGGCGCGGATGAGGCCTGATAGGAAAGTAATATTATTGCTAGTCTGATTTCGATATTCGATGGATAACCGTTAAACTAAGCCTAAGAATTCATATTCAGCGCTCATTTTAAAGTCCCTAAACAGTAAACGCAACGGAGGTGACGGTGTAGGAGGGCGCGGATGCGGCCTGCGAAATAGGGGTGTAACAGGGAAGTATTTTTTACAACTACTCAGATCAAAATCTCAATAAGTTTCACTTATGACACAAGATTGCTTTCGAATTCGCATTTTCAATATCTTTCAGAAAAATTCGCAATACTTCAAACAAAATTGGATACTCGGTTAGTATAAACAAGATGCTATTATTGAAACTCTGACCCTATTTTGATGTTCTATGCGTTGCCGAATAACTGTGGCTAAGAATTCAGATTCGGTGAATTTCGCGTTAGTTTCTAAACGGTAAACGCAACGGAAAATTAAGTTAGATTGTCTTTCGCAAGGTAAAGAAGTTTGGGCTCGTCTTCCTCCAATTACGGAAGCCAATCTAAATCATAAACGTGCCGAATTAGCGAATCCCTAGTTCAATTTCATATGAGCAAGATCAGACATCGCGCTCACATTTCATGAGAGTGAACGTTTTTTAATCATTTTTTCTCTTTTTTTTTCTCCGATATGTTTCACTGATGATACAAGAACACTTTCGTCTTTGCTTCTTCAATTTCACAGCAAATCGATTTCGAAACAACCTACAATCCTCCTACAGAGATGTTGTCGCGATTTTGCCGTACCCCTCCAACTAGTGCTCATGACTGACTACCGTATCCCTACCGTACCACGACTACCATACTCTAGTTACCGTACCTCGCTGGTGCTGGTCGAGCTGGTGCTCGGCTCGTCCTCGCTCTCCCTTCTTCGCTGCTGCCTTCTGCTGCTCCCCGAGGACACCCGCGATGCCGAGCGTACTGTAGAATTTGAATTTTATTGCTTCGCGCCGAAAAATAGACAGAAATGGAAAAGTTGATCATTTCACGTGGACGGTTTTAATTTTCGAACAAGGGAAATTAAACGAGTACGGTATCATTCGAATTGCATTCTTTCCCGCTAAAATCTACCAGAAATTAGAAAAGTTGATCATTTCGTGTGGACGATTTTGATTGGCGCTGGTCTGGGTGAAAACAGCCAACAAGCAGGAAATGTGGGAGGACGAGGAGGAGAAAGAGGAGGGGAGGAGGGGAGGCGGGGGGAGCCCCGGCGGCGGCGGCCAAATCGAATTTGCTGCCAAGTCTTGGCTCTTCCCTCTTTGAGGAGGAAAACGCCAGAGGAGATACAAAGGAAGAGGAGGCAGAGAAAGAGAGAGTGTCTCTCTTCATTTTGCCTGGTCTCTCGGCAGCCACAGAGGGGAAAAACGCGAGAAAACGCTCCTCATTCGTCATTTGTGAGGGGAGAAGAGGCGCTTTGCAGCAACAAGTCGAGTGGCGGCTAAAATGAGCACACCCCTCAGTAGGATGAAGAGTTCGGATCTTCATTCCTCGTACTTTCGCAATTTTTTGGACTAACGAGGGAGTAATTCTTCATCGTTTCATTAAGAATACTTTAAAGGAATGAAAGCAAAGTGGAACCAAAATTTCCAAATTTCCACCTGTTGCTTCGCTAGATAGACAGAGCAACAAGAGGCAAGGAGATGGAAGAAGCGAAGAAGCAAAATAAATATGTGAAGAGGAGGGAGACTCGGAGAGAGGATTTAGAGAGTGTTTTGTATTTGCGACAGAGATACTAATACGAGAAGCAGATGGGACGAGATGGGGAATTTAGATAATCGAGAATTTTTTCTCAATCGGAAGATTAAAAGATATTGATAAACTATCAAAATTTCAAGATATATCACATTGCTGAAACCTATTTGAAACAATGGGTACAATTATTTAGCTAATAAGTAGAAATGAAAAGATTGGATGCCGAATAATGAGTCTGATTCGATAGGCAAGATATTTTCACTGTCTAACTAGACACCAAAGGAAATGGGAGCGGTAGACCGTTCGAGTGGGAATGAAGTAGAAATGGAACGCAGAGTAATGAGAATTTTCCCATTATCGTACCCTCTCTTTCGTCACTATATCGTGCGAGAGATCTAAGGGAATAAGTGAAGAAAGTTCGAGAAGGAATTGTTTGAAGATAAGCATACCGAGTAGGGTTGCAGCTTCGGTATCGGTAATACCGGCACTCTCTCGCGTCAGACGGTTAGAGATGAGAAATAGCGTGCGAAAGTTAGAGAGACAGCTAGGGAAGAGGGTCGGTAATCCCGACTTTCGGGATTGCCGATCCCGAACTTGCAACCCTAATACCGAGTTTGGTGAACGTCTTGCTCATTCTACACTATCTTTTGTCTGGCTATCAAGAAAGCGGGATAATGGGGAGAGCCCAACTACGAGAATGAATGGAGAAGGAAAGGAACGGAGAGTAGTGAGAATTTTCCCATTATCGTACCCGCTCTATCGTTACTCTACCACGAGAGAGGGGGTTAAGAATAAAGAGAGCATAAATAATGGGGAAAGATGCGAGAAGAGATGAGGCAACGGATAAGCTCCGATTGAATTATTTACGCTGCACGACTGCCCAGAGACGTTCCTGCTAAGGTTTGGATTTTGGCATTTTCATCAACCGCTCCGAGCGCGAAGAATCGGAATCATCGAAGAATCAAAATGCCATCCCTAGTTCATGCTAATCTAATACTGCGAATAACTGTGAATAACATGATTTTAGTGGCAATATGATTTTGCTTTCTTAGATGCAAGAGATCGGATGATTGAATAGCTATCAATGTTTCGGGAATATCCCAAGGCTGAAACCTAATTGAAACCAAATTCGTTCAGCGATAGTTGAACACGCATGAACAGGTGATTATCACCGCTATTAATAGGGAATAATAATGATGACAAATAATAAGAATAATGAGCCTGCCAACGATGGGATTAAGTGGTGATTTTTGAGCATTTCGAAATGCTCGAGAAATGAACCTAAGAATCGAATTGCGAATTTATGATTCGAACCCTAAGGCGAAAACTTGAAACGGACTCTAAGAATTGAACTGCAAAATCTCGATTCAAAGTCTAAGAGTTATTCGAAGCAGTTTCGAAGAATGGAAAGACGCCCGAGAGAGTATCGAAATGCTCGAGTCTTGCCTATGGGAGGCAATTGGTCAATTGCGAGAAGACGGAAAGAGAGAAGGAGGAGAAGGAGAAGAGAGAAGGGGGAACAGAGGCCTGAAATGGAGAGACAGAGATGCACACACAGGCTTCGTGAATTGATCGACCCCCCTCGCTCTCCCTCCCTCCTCCTTCTCCTCCTCCTCCTTCTCCTTCTCCTCCCCCCTCTCCTCCCTCTCCTTCTCCTCCCTCTCCCCATTCTCTTCCACAAGGATTCTCTCACGGACAGAGCTTCAAGAGAACATGCGGAATGGAGAGCTTCTCTCATACTCTTTCTCTCCATCTCCCCCTACTCCTCCTTCATCACTCTCCCCTCCAAGTCCTACTCTCCTCCTCTTCTCATGCATTCTCTCTACATCTGACATCCAAGAGATAAGAAGGAAAGGGAGAGGCTTCTCTCCTCGGTTCTCCCTCCCCTCCCTCTTTAAGTCGTTACTCCCCGATGGGGGCATGAGGGGGGATGAGAAGTCGGGGGAGAGGAGAGAAGAAATAGTACTAGAAAGCGTGACCTGAAGTCCGAGGGCGGGGGTAGTAAAGAATTCACCCGAATTGGAGAGTAATGGAATCCAAGAGATGAGGGCGATGGAGGTTGAAGCTTCAGGGCCAATTATGAGGTAAAAATATGTAAGCATGAGGTAAAAAAATATGAAATACGCTGGCTGGGTAATGAAGAACAAGTATGATAGAACAAGCAGCCAGTTGACCCTAATGAAATGGCGATAGTGAAGGAAATGAAGGAAATTGTGCGAGGAAAGGTCAATGAATTAAAAAAAACGCGAAATTAATGTTCTAACCGAAGCTGGAAAGGAAATGAGAAGGAATAATTGAGAAGTGAAAAGTGAATGTGAGACCCGAGTCCTTTTGAGATTCAGCTAATGTAACAAAGTAAGTGAATAAAATCAGATGATGAAATTAAATATTTCATAAATTTATGATGTCTCTCAGTTTTCTCTCTGATTGACTAGATGTAATGCACAATGAGGAGGCATTACTCGAATTAATCGAGACGCTGTCCGCGAAGGAAAAGGAAGGAGAAGGAATGAGGACAACGTGACACCCTGTGAATGTCCTTTTGAGGAGGAGCACTCAGAAGAGGGCGAGTGTAATGCAATGAGAATGACTGCGAGCGCCTACAGCGGAGCGG
Organism: Pristionchus arcanus; assembly: GCA_900490705.1. Lineage (NCBI taxonomy): Eukaryota > Metazoa > Nematoda > Chromadorea > Rhabditida > Neodiplogasteridae > Pristionchus > Pristionchus arcanus. Next base: position 25,294 of record LS487350.1, read on the forward strand.
GCTGCAGGAATGATTTGAGTTAAACGAAGATCGAAATCGTCGACATTGGCTTCGATTAAAATTGTTTGTATTATCAAAAAGAGAATGGAATTGATTGAAGAGCAATTGAAGTTTCGCAAATATTGCACCTATGAAACATATTGGAAAGTGAGGTGCGAAGTGAAAAAATAAAGTTGAATCAAAAGAAGATTTTCTCAGCGACTGCAGATATTGATATTACTAACAGCGTTGGCCAGTATAGAACGAAGTACAAGATGCACAAGCCGAGCCAAAATTCGCCAATGCGATAGAGCCTCTGCCATTTGTCTTTACCACACGCGATTGCGAACAGACTTCTTCCCTATCTTCTTCCCTTTCCATCTCCAACGACTTCCCTATGTATGGTTATTGCGCTGAATATGAGAGTGGTGAGAAATTTTTAACCATACTACCAATCGTAGCAGAAGTTTGTCATTTCAATAAAGTCGTCAATCAGACAACGCTAGATGCAAATTATCATAGTGATGCATAGTAGACGACTAGTAGATTCGACAAGATTCAAAGCCCGATAGTAAAAGAGGCCTTTGTCTCACACGCGATTGCGAACAGACTTCTTCCCCATCTTCTTCCTTTCCTTCCCTCCAACGACTTCCCTATGTATGGTTATTGCGATCGTTCCGGGGCCTCTCTCTTTCTTACTAGTCCTTATCTTTCTCTGACTCTCTCCATTTCGCCTTATCTCTAGCCTTCTCTAACCATCGAATTGCACGATACTATGAGTCTGGACTCTCCCCATTTCGCCTTATCTATAGCCTTCTCTAACCATCGAATTGCGCGATACTGTGAGTCTGGACTCTCTACATTCCTACTAGGCTTTATCTTTCTCTATCTCTCTCTCTGTTTCACCTTATCTCTAGCCTACTCTAACCTGGAGATCGTACTACACATGACTCTGAGCTCTCTCCATTCCACTTGCTCTCTCACTTAGTCTAACCGAGAGATGTAATTGAACTGTGAGAGACACTGTCTACTAGGAAAGAAGACGACGTCACACACTCTCGCTTTCGTTTCTCTAGCGAGAAATCGACAAAAAGAGGCGCAAAGTATGATAGAAGACCTCGGGGAGAGGGGAAAAGGCTATTCTTTCCGCAGCCTATCGCGCCTTCTCTAACGGACAAGGGAGCACGAGAAAAGGAGAGTTAGACCCGAGAAAAGGAAAGAAAGAAAAAAAGGAAGGAGGGGAAAAGAAGGAAAGAGAAAAGAAATGCAGCCTTCTTCAAGCAACAAGACACGCTTTTCGCCTGGCTTTTTTCAGGGAGAAGCTGCGAAATCGAAACGCGTGAGATACAGGGGGACTTGGAGTCTACGGTGGTAACGGCAAAGATGCTTGTATAATCAATGAGTACAACGATTCGGCCGGGTACAGCTATATTCTAAGCTCAACTTAAATTCAAGATATGAATTAATAAATATAACTGAGATGTGTCAAAGAAACAGGGGACTCGGATTCTGGGCTGGATTGAAATCCAGGATATAAAAATGAAAGAAATAAATAATATTTACTCACCAGCAGCAACGAAGGTGGAGCCGCCCGAGTAGTCCATCCCTGGAAGATATTTATTTAATTTAAATTATTATTTTTTTTCAAACGAGGAATCACGACGAGCCGAGCAAGAAAAAGTAGTGAGAATGAGTGCGGATAGAGTACGGAAAAGCCCCGATTATTCGAGGAAATTCGGACAACAATTAAGAAAATGGTAACAGAAGATCCATCGTCGCGGCTACAAACATGGAACGATAATTTTTTTTCAACGGTCTGTAAGAACCACTATTGATTTCTATTTCGCTCAAAATTTGAGCTAGGAGTGAAATGTATTCGAAATTTTCACCTTCAATGCAAAAAAATGAGCCATAAGCGAAATATACTGAGAAATTGTGGTTGCCTCGAGTCCCATTTTGTAGCCGGATTGAGGGAGCGGACAAATGTATCAGGTGCGAAGTTTCATGGGCAAATACGAAATAAAAGGGTCCCGAAAGAATTTGCAGAGATAATAATCAACAAAAACGACACGAACATTCTCGAAATTAGCAAGAGAGTTGAAGAAATTACGACTATTTCGCGTTGTGTTCATGATTTAGAATCCATTTCATATTTTTCCCTCAATCTCACAGGCACGAGTGACGAGAGAGTGCACAAAACGAGGAGACCACTACGCATTTCAAGCTACTATATTAGAGGAGATTACGCGCTCGAGCGCTCATGTTTTTCACTGAGCGGCGAATATGAATAACAAATGCGCGGATAATACGCTGGTGGTTGGGGTGTTTTTGCGCGATGAGAAAGTTGCGAAGAGGGAGCTTCTCAGGGGGAGAAAATGTAATGAGATGGAAATCATAGATCGAATTATAGGTACATTATACAAAGAAGTAAGATAATATAGCATAATTCAATGGCATGCGGGTGATAGTTCTGTGAGAAAATTACGGACTGATATCTGTAATCCGAGTGTTTGCTACATCTTAGTTAGTAGCAGACAAGAGGCTGTCGAGAAGTGAGCAAGAGCGAGTGAGATAGAAAAAAGATATTAAGAGATGTAGGCTGAGCAGATTGTATGATCAGGAAGTTTCCGTATATTGGAAATTTTGACAGAAACGGAGATCAGATGAGGAACATAGGCTCTACTAATCTTCTAATAAATTTCGGAAGGAAGTTTTCTGCAAAATTATCTGGAGATCGTTCACCGAACGGATCAGACAGTAACGTAGCCATACAATGTCTCGTGATACGGAGACGAGTAATTGAATGAAATGTCAGGAATCACCGATGATCAAATGAATAGTATGAGGTGGGAGTAACGAGATAATGCGAATGTGGGTGGATGTTGTATGATATACACCGGGATGTGAAATAACGAAGCTTCCGAGAATCATGCAATGGAATCATGAATGAATGAGTCTTGTCTAGCTCTTTCTAGTGATCACAATGGCTCGCGAAGTCTGAATTCCCTCTGATGTCCCTAATCATAACCGAATGAAGGCCTGAAATAAGAGATTATGATGAGGATACTTCCTTGTAGGGAGGCGGACAGATCTAATTAATGCAATTTGAGATTTAAAATCATGACAGTCAAAACAAAATTAAAGGAGAGGCGAACACGTCATTCGAATATTTATAGGGCTGCCGTTTCAATGACGAAATCGATGTCTTCAAACTGTTCGATCATCGGACTGCGGATGTCGAATAGATGAAAGAAGAAAGAAACAAGTATTAGCGATCAACCAGATGCGCAATACTGTTTTTTTTTGCATTATGGATTGTGAACCAAGCAATAGACCTAGGTGAAATCGAGTGAGTTTGAATGTGCTTTGAAACATAACAAAAGCAATCGGAAAAAGAACAAGTACCTAGCAAAAAAAGATGTGTGGACAAGAAGTAGACGGTTACGTGAGCATTATCGCATGTTGGGATGATGGAAAGGAGAAGAAGTGGAATTGCTGATATGATACAATGCAATCGTCGCTTGTGTTATGCGTGCACACAGCAAACGAACGCGCACCCGCGAGAAGTCAACTAATGCGAATCGGAAGAGATCATCAGAGGCCATCAGAGGATTCAGAGAATGAGCGAGAAAATGAGGCAATCAATCAGAGCTACCTCGCAAGAGACGTCATGGTCGAGATTGAATCAAAAGACTGCCAATAGTAGATAGAAAAGTGGTGAGCATACTAACGTTCATCCCGTTTCCCGGCAACTAATGCGAAGCGGATGTGTTTGGTTAGTAGTAGGCAAAAAATTTAGGCAAAAAAAAGAGGCTAGTTTGATCAGCCGTGCGAATACATTCTCATGCGTGCATCTGATACCTCTTCGACTAGATACTGCCAAATCGGAAGAGTAAATCCAAATGTGAGTGCCTAACGATCGATAATAGGAGCGGAATATGAAAATCTCATGATAACTGAAAAAAAGTCGATGCATGCATCTTCCAAAAACTAATTTACGCCAGTAAGTTAAGCCCCCCTAGCGGCATCAACGCGTTAGATAAAAACGATCTGAGAAACTGAAAATGAAAATCGAACAAAAGTCGATAACTGAATAAAATTCAATGCATGCATCTCTCTCCGCGAAGCCCCAGACTAATGCAAATTGAGCAAAAATATCGTAAATATCAAAAATATGCATTAGACCGAGAAAAGTTGATAGTAAACCCATGATTAATAAACAAAATTTTAAACGATCAGAAAAATAGAAAGAGAACCCTTGAATGAACAAAACGACAAGTCGTGCATCTCTCTCCTCGAAGCCCCAAACTAATGCAAATCGGAAGTGTGAAAATAGTAGTCGTCTTCAGTCTCTTCAGCCTCAGAATTGACGAGGAGAGCTCTTCCCTCCTCCCCCTTTAAGAGGCCTGAGAAAGAGCCCGAGAGTTTTCACACCCTCAGCCTCCTCATTCCTTCTTAGGGATAGCTTCGCAAGTCTCTGACTGGCGAGGGAGTATAGGAAATGAAGAGACTATCCTATCCTTAAACCTCATTTCTAGAGAGAGAGAGAGTCGCAAGAAGCTATCCTCATTTCGACTGCTCTTTTGAGTCTCGGACCGTTGAGAGAGTGGGTAAAATGAAGAGACCGTACCCTACACATTCCCTCCTAGGGGTAGCATCGCCTCACTACTCTTTTGAGTCTCGGACCGTTGAGAGAATGGGACAAATGGAGAGACCTTACCCTCCCCATTCCCCCCTGTCCCTAATCAGTGAGAGTAGACGATGGAACGGTGGAGAAGAGGAGAGCACGGAATCGATGTAAAGAGATTGGGATGGGATGAATTTCCGAGAGCAAAAAGAGAAGATGTGAAGAAAAAGGAGATAGGTCTATTATCCGATATGCGAAATGGCAGTTCTTGAAATAGATTTGAAACATAACTGAAATTGGACAAGGAAATCTGACTCTATGTAAGGAAAATCAAACCAAGGCTGTTCAAAAATTTAACGCACTTCTCATTTCGTAATGCTTTCTCGCTCTTTCTGACCGGCGAGAGAACATGTGAAATGAGGAGTGCGTTAAATTTTTGAACAGCCTTGTGTGAAACCTCGGAACAGGGATAATGGAGACTGAAGTAGAGAGAGGGGAAGGAATATTAATTATCAAGAAGTGTGATATTGTTTTATTCAAAACAATGGACCATGCAATAGGCCTAGGCGAAATCGAACGAGCTTGAATTTGCTTTGAAACATAACAAACGCAACCGGAAAACAGATACCTAGACAAAATCTGATGAAAGGAAATAAAACGAAAGAAAAATGTTTTCCTAGAAACATAGGACTGCGGACAAAAGCGGGTGATTCGAGTGAAGTAGAGAGAAAGAGGTGGAAAGAAAGAGAACCTCTGCCTACATCTCACAACAGAAGTATCTAAATGTGCAATGTTTTTTGTATACAAAAGGGTCTGAACTACGCAATGTACCCATGCGAAATCAAACGTGTTTTAATGTGCTTTGAAACATAACTGTCAGTGAAATCGGAAAGAAGTCCATGTCTAAGTGACAAGAAGAAGTCCATCTGATGTAAGGAGAAAATGTTTTCGAAGAAACCTCGTACTGCGGACAAAAGCGGGTGACTCGAGTGAAGTAGAGAGAAAGAAGCGGAAAGAAAAGCAGTAGAGGAAGCCCTATTCAGTCATTTTTCTTCCCCCCCCCTCTTTTCCTCCCCCTCTCTAACTCTCCTATTGCTTTCCTCTGAATGAGGCCTGATTGCGAGCGGCTCAATTGCGACCGTTACATGGCAAAGATAATAGAGGCTATACATCATTGTGTGTTTGTAAATACGAGCTATAGATGGTTGTAGAATTAAAACCTTGTAAAATTTAAGAAATGAGTCACTCTTACGTTTACAGTATATTTTTTGGTTGTTTCTAAAGCACCTTCCTTCCAGTTACCAATGAATAAGTTTTTTGTAAGAATTCATCGACCTTCTGAAACGCAACCAAATTCGAAAAAAATGAGGGAAAAATCCCCAGTCAATGCGCGCTGATTGCAAGGTGTTGCTGAATGCGCGCATGGAAAAAGGTGTGATTAGGCCGCGTTCTTTCCTCTGTGGAGAATGTGAAAAAATAGTGTAGATCAGAGACAGCGAGAGAGCACGCGAAACGAGGAGAGTGCAGACAGGAGTGGTGAAAAAAAATTAGAGAACACAATTCGGGTCGCCGTTTCTTCATTTGATACACTCTCTCGACCTGTCGGATGATTAGAGAGCACGCGAAGCGAGGAGAGTGCAGACGGAAGCAGAATGACATGCATCCAGTACCCTTTCCCACACCCTGTCGCACTTCCTACCGTGAGATCCTCTCACATTCCTAAAAGAGAATAGCATGACCTCTTGAAGGTAAGTCCAGACAAACATTTCGGAAATTCGTATTCGAATCATCGACGTCACAAAGAGCAAGATGGGTAGGTATAACTCTCGTACTAAGTCCAGACAAACACTTATGGAAATGCGGAATTGGTTTTGGCTGAAAGCCTAGCCAAATTCTCGAGTCACAGACGTCACAAAGGACAAGATGGGTAGGAGTAATGAAAGGTTATGCGCAAAGATAGTGCGTCGTACAAGTAAATGGTGAGTGTAACTATCAATTATCCTTTTTAGGAGAATTGAAACCAGAAGCCCCGATTCAACCATCAATTGTTGCTGTCACAATCATTGAGTACATTCTCCAGGTGAATGTCCGCATTCCATTTCGGAGGATAGCGTGTTCTCGAATTTCACGGTCGCCACCCGATTTTTGGTCCGTTTCGCACATAGAGAAGATAGAGAGGCGAAATATGAGAGGAATTCCGGAATTCTTTGCGATGAGGAGGAATAGAGGCACTCAGGATGATTAACGGGTACGAGAATAATCTCCACTTTTCGCACACTTTTTCATCAGTCAGAGAGGCGAGAGAGTGTGTGAAATGAGGAGAGGGTGTCCCGTAATCTACTCGAAGGCATTTGCTATGCCTTTTCCTGCACGATGCAACAGGTACCCGATGATTCAAGTTCACAGAGGTGGAAGCATAATTGATGAATGACTGAAGTTGCAACTCTATGCCTCCATAGAATTCTATCAAACAAATTATCATCACCACGCTACGTTAGGAGTGTTAGAATTAGTTCCGAGAAGACTGAGAATGGTTCTCAGAAGAATTCAGAACCCACTTTCCGGTCTCAGGATAGGAATCCATACAAAGCGAAAACAACCACGAGAACCGATCATTCACGGCGCGAAAAAACGACTTTGTTTTCGCGAGATAGACACAGAAACTTGAGATATTGGCATGTGCTGTCGCAATCCTGAGCAATTCACACACTCAAACAGTAGTATGGTCGTTGAACGCCGGCGATTGATCAGTGTTGAATAGGTCGGACTTGTTTTGCACTCCCAAGTAAAGACAACCATAAATAAAGAAGAATCACAGCTGCAATTCGTCAATTCACATACATTGTCCAGAGTAAAGTGAGCCAGAAATGACAAAACATTGTATCCCTACAGTGATTGCACCCAGAAACCAAGAAACATCACATTGGTAGACATCGCTGACTTCCGATGAATTATACATGCGATTCGCATCATCTCTGCGTAAATGAGGAGACGGAAGGAGTCAGGGAAAGCGAGATAACACGCGAAACGAAGAGAGCACAGACAGGTCAGACAAGGAGAGATTTCCTAACCATGACGTAATCTCTCTCCTCGCTCGAACGCGCGCACGCAAATCATTACCCGCGTCCCTGCCCCTTAGGGGTTAGCCTCTAGCTCTCTCTCGTCTCTCAATTCCCCGTGCTCTCTCGCTCGCCGTCTGACTTCCGTCTCTCCATCTTCAATGCTCTCTCTCTGCCTCGGGGGCAGGAATAAATTAGTGCCCCTGCTTGGGTCTCTCAATTGCGCGGTGTCTCTCTAGCTTCCGGCGGATTCTCTTCATTGACCACACTCTCTCACCGGTCAGAGAGTGGCGAGAGAGTGTGCGAAATGGAGAGACGGCGGGCAGAGAAAGAATATGTTGATTGAGTTCGCGCGTTGCTTGTTTGAGGACAATGGATGAAGAAGGGATGACGAGGGGGAGGACCGAGATCTCTTTATTTCTCTGAAGGAGAAATCAACGATTGCAAAATTCGAATGCAAAGACTTCACTATTCTTGTACTCTGAAAGACAATGGAACAAGGATAGTGAAGAGAAGAGCCGAGATCTCTTCATTCGACATGCATTTTCTCTTCTATGACGGATAAATCGGCGAAAGGACTGCTTCAGGACTCACTAGTACTCTCCATTGATGATAAAAGATCTGTTGTCGCTCTTCCCTCTCTCGTCCCTACCCCGGCATTACTAAGAAGCCCACATAGTACTCTTGGTGGTTAGTTGTTGGATTTTTCAGAATGCGATGAATGTGCTTCCACAATCAAAGCGATTTTGAGGTCCGGATTCGAATGCAATGAACCCATTCTAAAGAATCCCATTCCAAAGTGCATAGTGGAACATGCGATAGAGGGACTCAACTAGACGGGGAGGAATCCATCTAAAGGCCTTGTTGAGAGAGGGAGAGATGAATGCAGCTGATTGCATGAGGGATGTGTGCAAATGTCATCGAGTCCTTAGTCTGTTAGAGTCCACTTTATGAGGATGAATGGAGGGGGAAGAGGCATGGAGCTGAAGAATTTACTTTCAGTTACTCGATGACTTCTATGACCGATGCGATCCAAAATGAAGAATCATTTTTTTGCGAAGCCGTAATTTGTTAACGAAATCAGAATGGATATTAGCAGGATTCCCCGAGACAGAAAAGATGAATATCGTGACTTGTTGAATGCCACTCAATATTATTGTGGGAATGTCGTGATTCGGCGAAGTGAACATTATCTGAGTGATGTGTGGAACTGGAGAAATGAGCCGACGTCTCTTCGTTTCGCACACTCTCTTGCCCGCTGGGTCGTTGAGAGAAAGTAGGGATGGCAAATGAAGAAAATCTCTCCTCATTCTGCGTACTCTCACACCGAGTCGACCGGTGAGAGAGAACGCGAAATTGAGAGAGCGATCTCTTCATTTTCCATCCCTAAGAGAAAGTGTAAAAAGAAGAGACAGTGGCCCCTATTCAAATGGACAGACTGGACGCGCGATATCATTTGATTGCCGTTCTTATCATTTCATTTTTTTTCTTATCATTTCATTTTTCATTCTTATCATTGGAGATATCATTTGATTCATAATCGTTCTTGTCAGAGATAAGAAAAAAGAACGAGCGCAAGAAAAAAGTGAATGCCTGATTGCTTGGCGGGAATAAATGAGATATAGGGGAACGGCTGAATGTATTTCGAGACCTGTCTCTGCGGCGATATTAATTACCTCACAGACACTGAAACTGACAAGTCTGCTACTACGCTCAAGAAATTACACTAAAATTGACACGAGCGCGCAAAGTTTGCGTAATCAGATAACTGAAAATGAGATGTTAGAAGGGTTCGAACAATCCAAATGCTTCTAAATCGGGAAATATGGAAAAAAAAAAGTTTGAGCGGGCAAGGATATCGCATGACTTGCAGCTGATGGGGTGCTTACAGCGGCGAATAATGTAGTGAGCTCGAGGGTGAACGGGCTCCGAGTTCTGGAGTCGATCCCATAAAGCTCTTATTGCGGAATAGAGACTAATCGACATGCGTCTCTCCTCATTGCACGCACTGTCTAGTCTGTCTAATCGGCAAGATATCATACGAAACGGGATATTTGGAATCAGGAGATCGCGAGTCGATCCCATAAAGCGCCAAGTACGTAATAATCGTCGCAATTCTTCTGTCTGACCGGCAAAAATCGCAAGAAATGAGAGAGTCCCATGGCGATTTGTTATTACTAGTAAGTGCGGAAAGAAGGTAGACTGACAAGTACTATTAATAAGAAACATAAGAGCTATAGATGAAACTACATCAATCCAAAGGAGACACCGCGGAACCCAGATTCACTATCGATCCACAGCGCCCAGGAATTCTGGGCAGAGCGCGCGAAAAGTTGTTGAGAGCCCTCTCTCAAGAGAGAGAGGAAAGAGACGTGGGGGACCTCGAAAGCCCCCTCTTGTGGGGATTCCTAGGGGCCTAGGGGTGGAGGGACGAAGATGGAGAGGGAGAGGGAGGAAGTGCTCTCTAGACTTTCAAAGATAAACAACTAGTTGCTTAAAAGTCTAAACAACTAGTTGCTTAACGAGTAAACAACTAGTTGTTTATCACATAATTTGTTGTTTTGCATTTCATCCTCTCATTTTCTCTATTTCGAACGGGGCGAGCGGGCGCAGCCGGGTCGAATTCGCAAATAGTTGAAAATGAGGTTTCTAAACAACTAGTTATTTGATAAACAACTAGTTGTTTACCACGAAAGCAACTAGTTGTTTAGTTGTTTACTAGTTGACTTTGAAAGTCTAGTGCTCTCCCATTTCCGAGCGCTGTCTCGGGTCTCTAACCGGCATGGGAGTGTTTACAAGAGGAAACACAGCAATCCAGAGAAGAAAAATATAAGGAGACAGAAGGAAAAAGGGAGTTGTATGGCTAACAGGCAACACGTGAAAGATTCTGAGAGAGAGGCTAAGAACCAAGGTAGCGAGGAGAAAGAAGAGGAGGAGGACTTTCCATCCATAATAATGTAATAACTAATTCAAATAAGAGTATAGTGTGATATAACGCTAATGAGTGAATTTTTAAAGAATACTTAATTGTCACAGTGGAAGTTCCAGCAACCAAGGTAGCGAGAGAAGACTTCCATCTTCCACTTTTTCCTCTATGCATCCAAGTGGTGATTTGTTGAACATAGTCTCATTTCGCACAATATTTCAACCAGCAAGAGCAAAAATAGAGCACGGGAAATGAAGATACGAACTTTCCATCCTTCATCCTCCTTCCCTACGCTTCCTATCACATCTGTCTCACTCAAGATTGCAGGAAGATTCAAGCATCCAAGGACTTCTCCAGAGAGGGAAATGAATTGTGAAAAAGGGTGGTTCAAGCAGGATTACATACCCCAGATTTCAATGAGATTCCAAAGTTAGGAGAGTAAAATAGCGAAGCAATAGCCTGTAACTAAAGGTAGCAAAGAGACAACAATTTTACCTCCTCACTCTCCTCCACCATCTGTCTACTTGATAACAGTTAACAAGACATATACGAACATACATAGAGTTCCCAAAACGAAGAATGGCCAACCAAGCCTGACTAAAGGTAGCAAAGAGCCAACCGGCAATTCTATCTCTACCTTCTCCTCCCCTTCCTCCCTCTTCCTCTTCCTCCCTCTTCCCCCTCCACCATCTGTCTACCTGCCCCGCTCTCGGGCACCAATCCATATACGAAGCGGCGGTGTGTGCGCAGTGTGGTAGATAGAGAGACTTTCCGGAGCCGGGAAGCCTTCGGCTTTTAGAGGTTAGCGCCGGGATAGAGGTCCGGATGAAGCAGGCTTCAAGGGGATTTAGGCGCTAGTAAGCCGAGGAGTCCATAAGGTATTATTGATGGTGTTGACGAGTCGATATTGTGGGTTGAGCTGGTAGCAGGTGAAGTTAGCCCGATAAAAATATTATTTTGAGTGTGCGGCAGGTGAACTTTTCCAGTCATACGACTATGAAAAGGCACACAAATGCCATGAATCGCTGGCGATAATGACTAGAACGAGGCCAAGTGATGACTGGTGTGTGAGTGAAGCATCAATGGAGCAGGGTGTTGGATATCACTCTCATTTCTCAATGCTATCTCGTTTCTCTGACCGACAAGAGAGAAGGAAAAATGAAGAAAATAACATTAATAAAGCAGGAGATTATAGTTTTCATTGAGATAGCAATCAGAGTGGCTCTGGTGTTTATTGACATGAGCGGATTGAGAAAGACGGAAGTGAATTTAGAGTGAGACACGAACAGAATTCATTCCCGAAGAACGGAAATGTCTCAAGAGAGCGAAATGTACGAAGAGGTGTGTGCACAGTGTGGTAGATAGAGAGACTTACCGGAGCCGGGATCCCCGTGTGAAACCGGCTTTTAGCGATTAGGATCGGGATATTTTCGTAGAACGGAAATGTCTCAAGAGAGGGAAATGAGAGATGGAAGGTAAGTGAAAAAGAGCAATAGAATCTCAGAATCTTGAGAATATTGCATCCAAGGGGTTTCCAAAAAGAAGAGGTGGGCAAAGAAAGGCCCTCTGGGTGGTATTATGCTCTAGCCCTGACTCTCCTAGTCTCAACTGCTCTCTCGCCGGTTATACACAGCGAGAGAGCGTGTGAAATGGAGAGACGGGGGACTGAGGGGCAGTCTCCCCCCTCAAAGAAGAGTAAACATTGCACGAAAACAGCAATGAAAGGATGAGGAGGAGGGCCGGGAACAAAAACAATCGACTGAAACAAAATGTATTCGGCGTTTGTTGCTTTTCCGAATTTGTATCATGGTTACAAATTTCACAGATTGAAGATTATATTTGATATCCAAAAAAAACAAATTACATTACATAATGCGATCTTCATATTCCGAAATCAATTTCCTAGTTTTTCTCTGTCAAGCTAAAGCGAATCAATGAATTCCCGAGGCAACAAAATTATGATGCGTCGAGAAAATAGAGGAGAAGACTCTTCCCTCAGATTGCTTTTTCCTTCTCTCTTTGAGGTCCGTGCATCTAATAAATTCAGAAATTCAGTAGTACTCAACATAATTAGATAATCAAGTAAAAATGAGTGCGAAAGAAGAAGATCAGTGTCAATATTAAGTAAAGCAGAAGCTAATAGAAGAGATTCTTTAAGTTTTCGTTGACAATGAAATGAAGAAGGTTGTACGGCCGCGATATTGAGAAAAGTAGAAGGCACGTTCATAGCTCTTTTCGAGATTTCTCAATCTCCTATTCTTGGGAATGTGTTGATGCTAGCACTAGAAGAATAAATAGAATGCCTAGCATCTAAAATAGCCCTTCAATTCTGAGAATACCAAACATTGTCACATTGTCTTTGTCATAATAGTCTGCGTCACTCCGGAATTGAGCGAGTTCAGTAGCAAATGTTGAAGCTCGGAGATCACACACGCTCGAAACACTATTCTATATTCGAAACACTAACACTATTCTATAAAATCTTGACGTTAAAAAAGAGAGAGCCGGAGCCGTCAGAAAGCGAAGGGTCAAAGGGGGCAAGTCGCAAATATTCTCAAGAGTAGGAAAGGGGGAGTCCTCGCTCCCCTTTCCGAGATTGCTCCTTCCTCTCCTTCTTCTTGAGATTTTCTGAAGAAGAGCATGACGTGAGAGGAGAGATTTCCGGAATAAGCAACGGGGAGACGAATGCGAGGTCAGAGTCCACCGTTGAATTTGTTCAGGAGAGACTGTGCAGGGTTCTCAAAGAGCTATGGGAACCTGAGGAGACTGATTATATGAAAATTCAGTCAACATTAAAGTTTGACAGAAGAGTGTCTAGTGCTCATCACACGCGGTTTTGAAAACGCTATCATGTAACGCGGCATCAAGAGTTAGCAACGGGTAGGGGAATGCGGGGTCAGAGTCCATCTCTGACCTCTCTCAATATCCCAATTCTCTCCGAAAAGAACTCATGCAGAACTATTTCGAATTCTCGACAGCAGCTAGATAGTAATTTACGTATTTCATAATGTAATAAATTTTCGAAAGAAGGCAATAGAGGATAATTGATCGCAATATTTTCCGAGCGAACAAAACTAGCCCATGAAACATATTCCATCATGTTCATCACTCGAGATGTGCAAAGTTTCATTTTTAATGTCATTTTTTTGTACTTGAAATGTCATGCAAAGCATTTGACTCGCACTATTTCATCTCAGCATGGAATAATATGGACAACTGGCATTAGGTGAGATATCTTGGTACTACACGGAACTAGGTGGGATGATACTATGTGCGAGTCACTACTTGTATGGACGGATAATAACGCAAGATGGGGTGTAAAGATCCACGACAATATCAGGAAATATGTTCAGAAGAGAACATATGAAAAGATTACCAACAAACAATTCGGAGATAACGGGGATAAGAGAAACTGGGATGAGGAAACAACATTGGGGATTCGATCAGATCATCGAAAAGATCATGGGTACTGACCAAATACACAACAAGATCAGAAAACAACAGATTATCAGACTCGGGAAATGGATTGGGGACCGTTGAGAAGGAGATATAGGATCGATATACGATCGAACAATTTAGATGTGGTGAAAAACACCAATGATCCTTAGAAAAATACGATATAGGTCAAACGAGCGAAGGAAAGGCAAAAACAAAACAGTCGAGCACATCAAACTAAAATCAAGAGAGAAGACATAACTGCAAGTGGGATAATATTAACATTAATATTAATTAAGATATACATTGACAACGATCTATTTGGAACCCTACACAGTGGGACTGTGATGATGAAGGTTGCGTCTCTTCATTCCTCGTACTCATTGTCACGAGAGAGAACATAGAATGACGAGAAGAATTCTTCGTCACCACATTGTTTCACCTTGTTGAACTATCGAATTTGGTTGGGAATCGGTCACGGCAACGTTTTCTAATCACTGCGGGAAAAATGGGAGCACAACGGATTAGAAATTGGCAACTTTGGGATGGATACTAAGACAACTAAGTGGAGACTACGTGGAGGTAATGGATTATATTCGGAAATTATTCCGAGGGTGGGATATGGAAAAGTAGAGTGGTGAGTGAGGTGTAAGAAATTGAGATTACAACAGACGAACATATTTCCAGAAAAGCAGCAGAACGATACGCTAACGCAGTTGCAGAATAAGCCAAGGGAGATTTTGGAGGGTGAAGATCGCAAGAGTAACATAACAATAATTAACAACAATAATTGGGAAATAATGGGTGTGCAGGGCATATAAAAAGACCAATATTATCTCTAAAAAGGATCGCTGGGCATCTATAATTACGAAATAAACCAACTAGAGAGAAACAGTAAAAAGTAAATAACAAAAATAACTATAGAATACCATCTAGGCATGATCTTGGGAGGAGAGGAAGGATTAGGGGCAACACACAAAGGAAGGATAGCCCAAAATCTGGGGATACACAACAACTGGGGTGATGAATACCGGGTAAATCAACGAACGAGGGAGGGAAGGTGATTTGCAGCAGGAAGCTCCCCTTCAGAAGGAAGCTCAATGTGGAGGGCGAGCCAACCGGGGTTCGATTCGATTTCACAGTATCTGCAAATAAATCGCGGGGAATTCTATGTATACCTTTATTATAAAAATACTTTGTCGCAACTAGAATCCTCAATTAGAATAGATATAGTGACGCCTTCAAAATTCGTGTTGTCTTGAAACACAATATCATAATATCACATTTTTATTAGGCGCAGCAACCAACGTCCACTTTGGGCGAGATTTGATTTTCGCAAAACAAACAACGTGTAAAGAATAGGTTAAAACGGTTTATACTCACAGGTAGCCCTCTTCCTTGAAGATTTTCACGAGCTTCTTTTTGATTGCGGATTCTCCATTGCGAGAGTTGTTGCCTCGTCCTACAATCGAAAGATTTATGACTTTTTGGGAACATTTTTCTTAAATTTGCATTTTTACTGGGTGAATCAGTATTTATTTACATTGAAAAACTCACCCATGACGACGAATAGAATTCTCGGGGCGTCTGCGTCTATGCGCAGTTGGGCTATAATTTATCAAATGAATGCAGAGCTGGGAAAATCTGGCAAAAGTTTGGCATCGTCTCACCCCATCGACTCAGATTACTCCTCAAAAAGACAAGTAGAAATTGCTTACTGTGCATGGAATCTATCCTCTCGCGAACCATCCTTTCCGCGATGCGAACGCGCATCCAGCGAAGGCTGAGGACGATATCGAGGAGAAAACCATTCCACCTGACAAAAATTTTTTGCCAAACGAATCTTCTAATTGATGAACACTGCATTTTTCTTATAAATGAATGGTTTTCAAAGGTTTTCGAATGAGCTTACGAAAACTGTGCTAAAGAAGGAGTTGAGGTGAACAAATATATAAACAAAACTTTTGTGGGAATTTAAGTAAAAGATGAAGACTGTGCTCCCTGATAACTTACCAGCAACCTTTGGAGTAAATCTTATTTCGAGTGGCTTCTTTTCCCTGCAATATTAATATCGAACAATTTCGAAGGGACTATTCAGCTTACCCTTCTAGTACGTTGAGCATCTAATTCATTGTTGAGGTCATCCAGCTCATCCCTCACTTCCTCATAGGTCTGAAATGACCATGACTCTAAATGCTCTTTTTAATATTTCTGGGCAAACAGTCTCTGAGATTCTAGCTGAAAAAGACTCAATGAGAAGGTTCAGCTAGTTCAGTAGATTTTTGAGGAGGGATGAAAACACTTTTGGCGAAAATATAACACAATTACTTGAGGGCATCCCTTCGATTTGGCCATGCTTCCGAGACGATCGAGTTTGCCGTCAATGAACATCTGGTTTGCCTTGAGTTTGAAGGCGGACATCGCTGCAGGTGTTTTCGTTAAAGGGGTGATTGTTTCTACTGGCTCTATTATCATCGATTTTTCTTACACCGTTCTGTTCTTCTAGGAAAAGCATCTTCGGCGGTGCATCACAAATGGATGCTTAAGATTACTCACAAATAATGGTTACCATAGGCAATGAATTAAAACTATTATATTTCATTCTTTGTTTTCGTGCGTTCGAAATGCTCAGCAAACGAAATAGAGCTAGCGATTCCCTGGAAGAGAAGAGGGGGAGGACAGGTAGATCACTCGCCTCCTCCCGGCCTCTTCCTGTCTCCGCCCACTCAAACGTTTGTCAAAGATCAGCTACTAGTGGAATGGAAAATGATCTGACGATGTGAGCTGAAGTTGCAGTGTGTCTTCGTGAACATTTTTTTTTGTTTTTGTACCGCATTACCCACTAATGATCATTTGAGTTTTTCGTTTGTGTGTGTGGTAGCAACATGAATATAACATGAATATGAGGCCGGTTGCCTAAGAATCAGTAAATGGCCTGTGATGGCTGGCACAGCGAAATGTGATGAGTTTGAGAAAACTTGGGAAAATAGGTTCTCGAGGGTGGTGATCATCGCTGTCAACTTCATTTTGCACCAAATCGATCGGTGCAGCCGTGCTGCACCCGTGCTGCAAGGCACCAATTTTCTATATCTCCGCTCCCCGTACACGAAATGTTATGAAAATTTGATAGCGTATGTAATCGACTATGACGAGTCAAACAGTGATGTCCTCGTTTATAAAAAATGCTTTGTTTCACGATAAAATTTCTTTTTATCGAATACTAAGGCCGAGTGAACTTAGCTATTCACAAAGGCAGATGCGCCTCATTCTGGGGATAATTTTTCATATAATAGGTATGGGGAAAATATCCTCGGTTTTTTGCTACTTTTCCTACTTCATTTCCCATCATCTTTCGTTCGTTCTCACTCGCTGAACGTGGTAAAACAGTGAAAGTTGATGGGAAATGAAATAGAAAAAAATATGTAGCAAAAAAACCGAGGATATTTTTCCACATACCTATTATATGAAAAATGATCCCCAGAATAAGGCGCATCTGCTTGTGTGAAAAGCTAAGTGCACTCGCCCTTAGTATTCGATAAATGAAATTTTTATCGTGAAACAAAACACTTTTTATAAGCGAGGTCATCACTGTTCGACTCGTCATAGATACGCTATCAAATTTTCATAACATTTCGTGTACGGGGAGCGGAGATATAGAAAATTGGTGCCTTGCAGCACGGGTGCAGCACGGCTGCACCGATCGATTTGGTGCAAAATGAAGTTGACAGCGATGATCACCACCCTCGAGAACCTATTTTCCCAAGTTTTCTCAAACTCATAACCACGGCTGCACCGATCGATTTGGTGCAAAATGAAGTTGACAGCGATGATCACCACCCTCGAGAACCTATTTTCCCAAGTTTTCTCAAACTCATAACATTTCGCTGTGCCAGCCCATAGCTGATTCTTACGCAACCAGCCTCATATTTTGGTGACTATGTTAATTGGCGTAGTGCCAGAGTTCCCCTCAATCCAGGAAACGGCGGGGATTTGAACAGATGATTTGGCTGGGAAACAGAGAGCGCCTTGATCTACCCCTGTCTCCCCCTAGTCTCTTACCATCGATCGAACTCATCCCTCTCTCAATCGGGGGACGGGAGAAGGGAATAGGGATTTTGGCAAAGATCCAACAGCTATCTACTGTAATTGCAAATCCCGGGATTTCGTTGTGAGAGTTTCTGAAATTCTTTCCTGTTACGCCTCTTTTAAGTTTTGAATTTTCCCGCCACGCCGTAATCGGACTACAAATCGGAGTATATTTATAAATATATTGATTATATTGATTCATTCCATTTTTTTGCTGTTGATTTCTATGTATTTTTTCTCCAATTTGTTGTTTTAAGAGTGGTGATATCGATCGCGATCGCTTTCTGTTTTTAAAAATAGCCATTCACTTGCGAAATAGCCTTTCACACTCTTTACACCACCCTCTTTCGAAATTTTTCTTCTCAATCTCTTCTCCTAACACTCTCTATCTTCTCTCCTTAGTCATTCCCCTTCTTACACTTCGCGACAACAGCCAGTTCCATTTGACTCAGACACAATATCGATTCGAATTTCGCGATTAGATATCAGAAGATACATTTTTCGTGATGCCTCGATTTTTCACATTTCTGTAGGATTCTAAGAAAGCAACATCATTGAGTATAGTGCGCAATCTGAATCTGATGCCAAATTCAGACTTAATTTTTTTGATGTCGGCTAGGTGTTCCTTACAATTAGTTAAAATCCCCCAATCCACCCCCGTTTGAGTGTTTTTGTGGGTCAAAAACGTTTTTTGTTCGATCTATAATTGGCACCGTACTCATTAGCACCTATCGCGTAATCCAAATTACCCCTAAGTTGTTAAGTTATCGTGAGATCTCTCAATTGCGATCGCGAGCCTAAGTTATATTCTCGACAGCTGTCACTATTGTTGGCCCTTGCACAATCGCTTCCCTCCCCTCCCCC
>LS487350.1:46089-97183 GCA_900490705.1 Pristionchus arcanus
ATGATCATGAAAAATAAAGTGCACAGGCGTGTTCAGCGCACTAAAATAACACTAGAACTCAATTTTTAGCCAATTTGATAGTCATTGTAATGCTTTATGTTAGAAAACCCTTAAAAAGTGCTTAACTTTGACCTACCGTAATTAAGCCAATTAAGATCGCAGGAACATGAAAATGATTGAAATCGATAGAGGACGTTTAGGGCTATCGAAATATGTGAAAAATCCGACCAGTCATTTTTTGCTGTACGGATTTTTGAAGAAAGTGGCGATTCTTACGCGAATGCACTGATATGCTTCACTTTGCTTGATGTACAGTTTGGGAGATACAGGCCGCCCAAAGAACGATAGTCATTCGAGTTATTCACTACCAGACACACCAAGCCAACTGGAAAAAGGTCGATATGCGTTTCGAGCGCAGCCCACTTATTCTGCGCTGAGCGAGAGGAAACCGTTTTAAATGATTGAAGGGTAAACAACACGCCCAAAACGCATCTCAATATTTTTAAAATCATTTCTACAACATTTGTATGACGCCAAGT
Organism: Pristionchus arcanus; assembly: GCA_900490705.1. Lineage (NCBI taxonomy): Eukaryota > Metazoa > Nematoda > Chromadorea > Rhabditida > Neodiplogasteridae > Pristionchus > Pristionchus arcanus. The sequence goes on from LS487350.1 coordinate 46,629, forward strand.
GGACAAAACAATGGTTTCAGCTTCAAAGTTGAGCTGATTTAATTAATTGTTAGTTGTTGAGATGGGGATCATCGATTTCACAATGAATTCGAATAAGTTTCACCATAATAGTGATAACGTGCGATATAATACATGTTCAATAGAAAAAATTTAGTATTAATTTAATATAATTTTCGATTTTCATTTTTTTTTTTGAACTTTTGGAACACGTCATTGTTGAAGGTTCGGTATCGGCAACCATTAAAGTTGGAATTGTTGACCTTCTTCACTCCATGCATCTCTCAATATCGCGGGCTATTTTTTGATTTCTAACCGACTGGCTCGAGAGAGGGTCTGGAATCCCGATACCGACCTTTCAACCCTAGAACATTTATTGGCACTTCTTCGATTTTTGGCCCAGGCATTTCTCGCAGAGTATTCCCTCCCTACCATTCTCATTCCCCACCCCCTCCACATTCGGAGCTGTTGTTGCCTGGACCAAAAATCGAAAAAGTTCCCATTTATTTTGCGGAATACAAAAAGAATCGAGTGCCGACTCACTTCTGTTGTTGATGAAGAGGGCACGAAGGAGGACTAGTCTGAGTTGAAGCCAAGGCCGATGGAATCTAAAAAAGATCCATTTCGAATGGTTTCAATTTCTTTGAAAATTGTCTAGGCAGTTAGTTTGCACAAGGTTCAATAGCTATAATCTGAATTTCAGAATGATCACATTCCAAGCAGAACCTCCTTCAAAATCTTTCAAGTGTAAGCACAAGTAAGTTATTGCACTATGTGCGCCTCTGATTGAATAGTTAATTTTTGCCATTTGCATATTTTGCCATTTTTCCAAATTTATTATAATCGATCGCCCTTTCAACTTACTCTGTGCGGGAGTAGAGCAAGTGCGGGCTGCCCGAGTGGCTAGTGAGGTCGTTGGAATCTGAAATGTTTGTGTTAACGATTGGAAAATGTATAATTGAATGCGAAAGTGTTATATTATCGAAAATGTGGGCCATGAAGACAGTAAGGCCTTATTTGCAATCGATTTTTGGAGAAGACGCAATTATGATAGGATTCGTTCTGTGCGATTATATGCGAGTGTGTATGAAAAATTATCGGCGCGCGCCGCTCTCTTACGATAATTAAGCAGGCATTGATGCCTATATTCCTTTAACAAACTTAATTTAACAGACTTAACAGACTTATTTTTAGTGTCGCGAATGAAGAGGAGGAGACAACTAAGAAAGCGGAACGAAGGTGCTAATAAAGATTCGGTTCACTGAAGATGGCTCTGACTGCAGGTAAGTTTGCTTTATTCCGAATATTGGTTTTATAACTCAGGATTTCGGAAGAACTAAGAAAAAGGCCCTCAATGATTATCCTTATTGATTTCATCGACGAAATAAACGAAATAAAATTTTTTCGTTAATCATCTATCAATGACATGTATGTATCACGCCTCTCATCTCAGATTCGATCAGAATATGTCAGCGAGTGAAATTTCGCGGGTGAGATTACGACTGATTCGGACAAAACTAGATCACGGTTCTCTACAAATCGAATAGTGTCAAAGATCATTCACGGCTGAGCTGTAGCTCCGTGATATGTAAAGACGTTCAAAATTGGTAATATCCGTCCATTTCAGAGACCGTTTACTTGTGCCGAACAATGGAGCGTAGCCGATAAACTACGTCGAGCTGCGTCAGAATCATCTGTGAGTATTAAAATAGTTTGGGGTGCTAAACCTAAGTTATTTGCAAATTGTATTCCTCTCCGCTTTTTGCATATCTTATTTTTGGAATGTATGATGCTTGGAATGTATGATGCTAAGCGAACGGGTGGCGCGTAGAAAGTGAGGAAAAGAAGAGAAAACATTAGAGTCATGCAATGATCTCGTTTTGCCTTATCTCTCGACAGTCAGAGAAACTAGAGAGCATTGCGTTATGAGAGATACAGAGCATCCATCTAAGAGCCAGTTGAGCGGAGAGTCCTATAGGAGATGGACTATACTGTACATGTTCCTTGTATGCTCGTAGTAGTTTTGAGAAGTAAATTAAAAAGGATTACTTCCTTGACTTGCCATGACCTTGGATTAACTAGTATGGCGATGAGGATATCATATTTGGGAACCGACGTGAGGAACATGCGAGAAAGCGAGAGAAAGGTAGAGAAATAATGAAGGAGGAGTTTCTCCAATCACAAACGAAAATGAGTAAAGAGACTTGGCTAGGGGAAGGAAACTGTGTCTCACTTAGAGAGTGGAAAACAATAGAGGAAGAGCAAGAGGCGCGAGTGAATGGGGGATAAAGGGAGAATTGGTGGAAAGGGGGTGGGACATGTCTAATCGAGTAAAGGAAGTATGACTGACGATGGATTCTATGCCTCTTAGAAAGAGTTGAACTTGCGGCATATAGATGACAAATATAGATCACCACAAGAAAGTACATCCAAGTAGAAGAGATGGAGTCGCTACATGAGGCAGGGTGAGAGCTCCACTAAGGAACTTCAGTATCAGAGTTTCTATAAAGGAGATTGAAATAACTATGTTCCCCTTTCCTCGTTTCTTGACTCTTTCCTGGCGTTGTGCTGTGTGAAAAGAAGAAGGAGAAAAGACGGAAGTGATTGATTGAAACCGAGCATATTATCGATTGTGCCGGTAACCTTTTCCAGAATGTGCAACGTAGAGGTTAGAGTTATACAGCCTTGGATGTATTTTGAGATCATTGGAGGCGAGTGGCGGCGGTAAAGGAGAGGCTCTACCCTCACGCGCCACTCTTTCATCATTCTAGTCTCTTATCCTCGAATCGCTTTCTTGTGTTTTGGGGAGGGCTTTGAGGTAAATCGATTGAGAAGTGAAGGATCGGAGTTTGTTTCACGATCGTGGAAAGTTTTTCCGTTCCTCTTCCTTCTCCGTGTCTCCATAGGCTAGGCAGTCGGGTGTCGATTGAGCACGGCGAAAGAGGCGAAATAGGCGAGGGTGCAAGAGACGCCCGGTAAAATGCTTATTCGATATTTGATACCGATCGGAGGTGTAAATGCCCCCGGAGAATTGATTTCTTTAGAGGGAGAGCACGAGCACCGAGGGGCGGAACTTGCGGGAAAGCGAGGAGAGAAAGAAAGAGAGAGAGAGCAGGCGGAGTGGGGAGAGAGATGAGAGGAAAGGGAGGAATGGGAGTAAACAATGTACTCTCGAGCGCGGATACGGTAGCTCACCTGGCTAATTCGAGAAGGGGTTTGATCTACCTCAATAGATACGCCGCCAACGATGAGGGGCGAACATTAAATTGATCAGAGATCAGGGATATTGGCTACCGAGTTCATGGAGAGAGGTTTGGGAATCAGTAGTTGGGAATCATGAATGAAATCACCCAAATCAGAAACGTAAAGGAGGGAGATGAGGAAGGAAGGGAAAGGAAACCAGAGTGTGTCTCAGTTATTGGAAAACAATACAGGAAGAGCGAAAGGCACGAGGGAATGGGGATGAAAAGAGAGAGAGAGTTAAGTTGAAGGCATTGATTCGCTATCCGTGTAGTGGTTTGAGAGCAAAATAGTAGATGGTGGCGGTAGTGGAGGGGCGCTACTCTCAGCTGACATTACACTACCCTCTTAACAGTCTCGCCTTTACTTGCGTTTTGGGGAGGGAGATGAGGGATAAGGGGTAAATCGATTGAGAATGTATGGATCGGATTCACGTTCTGGGGAAGGTTTTTCAGTCTCTCTATTCTCCATTTGTTATCATAGTCTATCAGTGGCATCGCCTTTAGAATGCCCAATGAGTGCCGCCTGTGCAAAAGAGGCGACAAGAAGAGAGAACACATGATCGAGTTTTGCAAAGTGAAGGATATCGTGGGCATTGAGAGTAGTATTCGCCTCTTTCCGCTCAACACTATCTAGAGAAATGGAGTCTGTTAAAGGCAAAATGGATCAGTTCCATGGCTCCCTAACCTAGTGCGTGGGGAACTCATTCAAACGAGAAGGTGGGAGTGGACTGATCGAGAATGAAGAAGCGTATCTACTATAAGGATATCTGTGAGAAGCTAGGGAAACTAGGGGAATATAGGCCAATATGTAAAAGGATGAGAAACACTGACCTGATCGAGGAATGTGCTGGCCACAGGCAGATAGAGATGGATGAAAAGGAGGGGAAGAAGGGAGATGCAACTGAGAAGTGGAGGAGGGGAGAGAGGCGAGAGTTACCGCATTGGAGGGGAGGGAGGGGGCAAATCGGCTGGCGGAGAAGGAGGCTCGAGTCGACTATTGTCCACTATCTAAGAATGAAGCTAGAGGAAAGTGTCTATGGAACGCGATAATGGTAAAACAACAGGGGCCTGATAGAGCGGGTGGAGAGAAGCGAGAGTTACCTCATGGGAGGGAAGTAGAGGGATGACCAAAAAAGATGAAAAAAAAGCTAGTGAGCTCTAAAGAGAGGAACAGTCAAATGAAGAGGTGGATTCGCTATCCGAGTATTAGGATGAGATCTAAACTAAGATATAACGGTATCAGATGTGCAAGTAAGGAGAGGTTCCCTCGTTTCTTGCCTCTTTTCTCGGTGTTGCGCGGCGTGAAAAGGAGAAGGAGAAGACCCGGAAGTGATTTGATGAAATCGAGTATATGTTCCCAAACTTTTCCAGAATATGTCGAGTAGAGATTACGATTATACTGCTTTGATTGAATGGTTTTGTCATCGTTAGTTAGGGCGGTAAAGGAAGGGCTCTACCCTCACGCGCCACTCTTTCATCAATCTAGTCTCTTCTCGTCACTCCTCGAATCGCTTTCTTGCGCTTTGGGGAGGACTATGATGGAGGAGAGGTGAATCGATTGAGATGTGAAGGATCGGAGGTCGGGGCTCACGCTCGGGGGGAAATTTTGCGATTCCTCTTCCTTTTCCTTGCTTCCATGGACCAGTCAATATGGTCTCGATTGGGCACGGCGAGAGAGGCGAGAGTGCAAACGAAAGAGGTGCAGCTCTATGTTGATTCGCCCTACCGTAGTATTTCGAGTACTCAAGTCGGAAGACACGTAAATTCAGTGGAATCTCGAGTATTCGCAGGACAACAAACGCTATTACGAGCTTCCTAAGTTCAAATGGAGAAATGTTCCATGAAACCATGTCCTTTGGAGTTCCATACTCCATGACCTTGAGAAGATAGGGAGGATGATCTTCATTCCACCTGGTGAAACGAAGAGGTACAGTCAGAGTCGAGTTAACCTGCGCTGCGTCTCTGCCCTCTCGTCGTCTTGACTCTCTCACTTCCTTCCCTCTCTCCCACTCTGACTCGTCTGACCGCTCTTGTCACGATCTAAGTGAAAGGAACATCTGATCAAGGAGGGTTTACTCTGAAACGTGGTTGACATAAAGGTTGACACGTAAGGATGTGATAGATAGATAGGCCAATAGTACGAAGTTGTCAATCACCCAGGTCTGATCGGCAGAGCGATCCACAGTCTCAAGCGGAACTTCTACCCCTATCAATATCATTCGTGAACTATCAGTAGCCGAGTGATCGCCTACTGATAATTCATGTATGATGTTGATAGGAGTATAAGTGAAATAACAAATGCCCCAGCGAATTGATTTTTTAAAGGTGAGTAGTGGTACTCAAGAGCCGAAGGGGGGGGGGGCATGCGGGAAGACGAGAGAGGGTAGAGAAAAAGAAGAGGCGGTGGGGAGGGAAGAAGGGGTGAAAGGGGAGTAAACAATGCACTCTAGAGCGTGCATACGGTAGCAGCAAACTCAGTTCATTCGAATCGGGCATTGCTCTACCCAAATCAATAAGACTCAATCGATAATGGTCGAACCTAGAATCGATTAGAAAGAAGGAGAAGCATGTGGAACAGTGACAGAGTTTCCCCAACCACGCTGATGTACTAAACCCTTCGGATCGTCAGTGATATCAGAAGTGAGTAGGCCAAACGAGTCAAGAAGAAAAGGAGAGCAACTTGGATAGAGAAAGGAAAACAGTGCCTGAGAAAGTGGAAAACAATGCAGGACGAGCAAAAGGCACGAGGGAATGGAGATGAAGAGAGAAGAGGCCGATTGGAATGTGCAGGTTCTAATCCATAATGGCGAGTAGCCAAATTGAAAGGATGGATTCGCTATCCGAGTAGCGGCTAGAGAGCCCATCATTAGATGGTGCAGTAAAGGAGGGGCGCTAATCTCAAGCGAAATTTTTTGATCACTCCGACCTCACCCCTTTTAGCCGCTATCAAGAAAAACTTAGTACATGAAAAGCAAGATGGCTTGATTCCATGACTTCCTGACCACGAGAAATGGAAATCAAAGAAAATCTTGCCTTGCGAGGAAGTCGATCTAATGCAGAAACTTTGTGGGTTCTGAACTTATTATGTGATTGTGGGTTATTATTAGGCTATTTGTGAGAGATTGAGGAAGATGGGACTGGCGATGTGGGAGAATGGAGAAGGAGGAAGGAGGAAGGGGCTCCACTGCCCTCCAGCGGGAGTAAAAATCATAAAAAACACGCTCACACTCGTTCTAGCCTGCTTACCGTGAAACATACGGAACAGACTGACACTATTGAAAGGAAGAATCGATGGGAAGGAACATGGAAATGGATGAGAAACACTGACCTGATCGAGGAATGTGCTGCCACAGGCAGATAGTGATGGATGAAAAGGAGTGGAGGGGAGGGGAGAGATGCAACTGAGAAGTGGAGGAGGGGAGAGGCGAGAGTTACCGCATTGGAGGGGAGGGGAGGGGAGGGGGGTAAATCGGCTGGAGGAGGAGGAGGATGGTCGAGTCGACTGTTGTCCACTATCTAAGAATGAAGCTAGTGGAAAGCCTCTATGGAACGCGATAATGCAGCAACAACAAGGATATGTAGAGCGGGTGGAGAGACGAGAGTTACCTCATGGGAGAGGAGGAGAGGAATGACCAAAAAAGATGCTAGTGAGCTCGAAAGAGAGGAACAGTCAAATGAAGAGGTGGATTCGCTATCCAAGTATTAGGGGGTGATCTAAACTAAGAGATCACATTATCAGAGTTGCAATAAATGAGATTTGGACAAGTATGCCCCCCAGTTCCCTCGTTTCTTGACTCTTTCCTGGTGCTGTGTGAAAAGAAGAAGGAGACGAGGCGGAAGTGATTTGATCAATATTGAATATCGAGTATATTGACGATAGTGTTCCTAAACTAATCATGCATTGTTTTGCTCATTCGCCTGGGGCGGTAAAGGAGGGGGGAGCTCTTCTCTCACGCGCCACTCTTTCATCACTCCAGTTTCTTACCCTTCTCGTTAGGGTTGGTAAAACGATGCGATGAATGCGATGCCGCATGCGAGACGAGGTCAACATACGCCGTTGCATGTTTGAGGGGAGGGGAGGGAGAGGGGATGCGGCATCGAATGAACATGCGCCGTTGCATGTTTGGGAAGAGGGGGAGAGGTCGCGAAGCCCCGCCCCCTTTCTCTCACCTCTCCCTCCTCCCTCTAACCCGTATGGGCTAGAATGCGAGCTTTCCCCTCTTCCCAAACATGCAACGGCGCATGTTGACCTGGTCTCGCATGCGGCATCGCATGTGAAAAGCGAGAGGGAGGCACTGTCATGCGATGCCGCATCCATCGAATTGCCAACCCTACTTCTCGTCACTCCTCGAATCGCTTCTTGCGTTTTGGCGAGGACTATGAAGGAAGAGAGGTAAATCGATTGAGATGTGAAGTAATAGGTTTCACGCTCGTGGGTAGTTTTGATGTTTCTCTTCCTTTTCCTTGCTAGCATTGAGCCTAGCCTGGTGCAGAGGCGAGAGTGCAAGAGAAAGGGGAGGAGAAAGGAGGGGGGATTATATTGCCCTACCGTAGTATGACGAGTGCTCGAGTCGGCGGATACGTAGTTTCAGAATTCCTAGTATTCAGAAGATTCCGAATTCAAAGGAAGACTTGCTATATATTCCATGGTCCTAGTTCGATGACAGTTCTGCCTATCTTCTTTTCAAAGTGCATACTCCTGAACTTGGTTGTGTTTCAAATGCTTCGTTATAACTAGGACGATGATCATTCCGTCTCCTGTTCACTCCCACTCCTCTTCCCACATGATCCCCTCATCAATTTTCGTTCACCATATCCCAACTAAGAAGAAGTCGCCGTGGGCATTTGCACAAATTTCTCCGATCGGTATCAAATATCGGACTATCATTCTACCGGACTCTCAGCCATCCGGTACTTCTGAACTTTGTGGTGTTTCAAAAGTTTCGTTAGAACAAGGTCAATGAACTCATAAGAGCTTAGAGTTTGGTTGGGCGTATTAAGGAAAAGGGGATGAAAATCTGTTTCCTACCTGTTGAACTGAGATTGCACAATCGTGATCTCCTACGCTGCGTCTCTGCCCTATCGCCCTATCGTCGTCCGTACTCTCTCACTTCCTTCCCTCTCATGTTTCACTCTCTCCCACTCTGCCTCGTCTGGCCGCTCTAGCCGCGATCTCAGTGAAAGGAACACAGCTGATCAGAGCGGACTTACTTTGAAACCTAGTTTTTGTATGAAAGCACACGTCTTCCAACCCTGATAGATGGATCAAAGAACGAAAGTTATCAGTGAACCAGCACTGATCGGCGTAACGAGCTCTGCCCTTACATTTAGCGCCCATCCTCTCCGGAGGGTGCAGTGTCCAGATGAATGATTGATACCGATTGGAGGTGGAAGTGAGAGTCTGTGTGCCCTCGGAGACTTGTTTTCTTTAGAGGTAGAGCACGAGATCCGATGGGCGGAGCATGCGGGAAAGCGAGGAGAGAAAGAAAGAGAGAGAGAGAGCAGGCGGAGTGGGGAGAGGGATGAGAGGAAAGGGAGTAAACAATGCACTCTCGAGCGCGTACTGCGCCTACGGTAGTTGACTCGGTTCCTTCGAGAGAAGTATTGATCTACCTAAATCTGTACGGTGATTAGGGGCGAACCTAGAATCATCCCAATCTTCAACGAAAAGTACGGATGAGGAACATGACTAGCGGAAGGAGTGAAAGAGGAAAACTGGGCGGCTCTCAGAAACTAGAGCTCGAAAGTCGGGTAATCGTCTCTTAATTGTACACACTCTCTCACCGATCAGAGAGGCGAGAGAGTGCGCGCGAAATGAAGAGACGATTACCCGAATTTCGAACTCTAACAGAAACTGTGCGGGCAGAGAGTGGAAAACAATACAGGGAGGTGCGAAAGGCACGAGGGGATGAGGATGATGAGAGAGAGAGGGCCATTCGGAATGCGAGAGCTCCTAATCAATAGTAGAGAGGGTAGCCAAGTTGAAAGGATGGATTCACTATCAGATTTTCCCTTGGACAACTCGGAGCGGTAAAGGAGGGGCGCTACTCTCACGCGACACTTTTTGCCAAATTTTGTTTTTCTTTTTGCCAATTTTGATTCGCTTCATCATGTCCCAGTCAAGCGTGTCGATCAGTTCACCTGATAAACCAGGTCACCTGATCAGGTGAAAACGCCTAAAAAGTGAACCCTAATTTTTGATCAAATCTGGTCTAATCTCCTCCTTCCCGCCTCATTTTACATCGTTTCCACGACGTTTTGTTTCGGGGGAACAGCTGAGGGAGCGAGTGGGAACACTATGACAAACACGCGCCTTTTTCAGGCCTGTTTACTGCGAAACACACAACATTCTGGCCGCAGAGTGCGAGAAATGTGGCAAAGAGGTGAATGGAAAACTATTAGAAAAACTGAACAGAGGGAGGAGTGTGCCGGCGGCTACTGGTGAAGATGAGCGAGCGGGGAGGTGAAAAGGCGCCTGCAACAAATCTCTTAGCGCGGGGGGAGAGAGACGAGAGCTAGCGCATGGGAGAGAGTGGACGATCGGGATGAGAAGGCACTTCGAGTCGCATTGTAGAGTACCCCAATGAGAAGCTATAGGCTCTGGTCACAGAATAAGTAGATACGACAGGAGTCTGATGAAGCGGGTGAAGTGAGGAGAGTTGGCTCATGGGAGAGGTGATCAAGTGTGGAGAAGGGCCATCAAGTCGCCTTTTCGAACACCCAATAATAGAGTTCTCTTTTTGGAGTTGATTCCGGAATTCCAATAAGAGGAACAAAGGGATTTGACTGTGCTCTGGTTGCGAGAGAGTGTGGTGAATGATGAGGTAATGGAACTCTATTGGAATTCCATTATGAGAACCCTACCCAATAATAACTAGAGGCAATGATCGATCGAAGATTCGAAAGGGCAAATTTTCCTCATATAGGTAGTCGATCGCGCTTTTACTCGAACCTACTAGGAGGCGAGAGACAATGGTAGTGCGTGAGAGCGCATAGAAAAAAGGGAGGGGAGAGAGGAGAGGCGGGCCAATTGATTAATTGCGAAAGTGAGAATATCGGTTCAAGAAGGCAACTCATGTGGAGAAGTGGTTAAAGAAGTGGAAAAAGCCCATGCTGATCCTTCCCATCCTAAAGCGAGGTAACTCAGAACCATTTCGTGAGGGTCTCTCTCCAAAAAGCAACACTCTCGTCACTCTAACCTATCTCTTTCTTCTTGTAGCATGGAGATCATGGCATAGTCGCACCAGCTGGCTGTAGTGAGAGTAAGGAGAGTTAGAGAAAGCGGGAGGCTATGGAAGGCGGAGAAGGAGGAGAGAAAGGATGACACGTAATCACCCTAATGCAAATATACCGTAGCTGGTAGGAAGATGCGTAGGCATCGAGGAAGATCCAGAGGTTTGGGTGAGAAGTCAATCGAATGTAGGGAACAAGAAGGAGTAGAAGGAATGGGCCGAAGGGATCACCTCCAAATGGCCGAGGAAAAAAAGGAAGATTCACGAGTAGGTGAATATAGAGAATAAGGGAAGGAGGAGGAGGGGGGGGGGAGGAACGGCTATGTAATGGAGAGGGGAGAGGGGAGGGACATACAGACTCTCTTCCTCCGAAAGCAACGCCTATCTCTCCCTTTCTCCCTGTTACTCTTCCGATCGCATGCATGGTGGGTGAATGAAGGAGAGTGAGGTGGATGAGTGTGGAGGGCCGTCTATGCAATAGAACTCGCGATAGACAATGGAGATGAGTGAGAGCACGAGAGAAAAAGGGAGGTGAGGAGGAAGAGGGGAGAGAGGTTGATGGTGAAACATATCTGAGATTTGAATGGCTATCGGGAAGAGAGATGGGTTGGATGCATAGATTTTTTCGAATCCTACTTCATGTACCGAACTAGAGGCAACAAGAGCCACGAATGTGGTGGACAATGGAAGTGTGATCTTTACTTCACTTGAAAATTTTTGCAATCAGTTGCGATTTTACGCTTCCACCTAGTTTCTCATCGGAATCGTTGGTTGTGGGTTAGGGAACGAAGGTAGTGGGCAGGATCACTTGAGAAAGGGATCAAGGCACGAATCACAGAAGGTGTTTGGAACGGAAAGTGTGACTGTAAACTGTAAAGATAACTTGAATGGATAGAGTTGCAAATCATCACGAAGTTACTTCCTCGGGTATATTAAGGATGCCTTAGTCACACCAGCCGGCTGGAGTCAAAGTGCAGGTTGAGAGACCAGCCGGCTAGAGAAATAGAGAGAGAGACAGGGAAAAGTGGAGAGGGAGGGGAGATAGGGTGACACTTAATCACCCAACACACAAACATACCGTAGCTGGGTGGAAGATGCGTAGGTACCGAGGGAGATCCAGAGGCTAGGGTGAGAAGTCAACCGAATGTAGCAAACGAGAAGGAGTAGAGGGAGGAAGGGATGGATGGAAGAGAATGAGGGCTGATCACGACCAAAATGGCTGAGTAAAGGGAGCGGAAGGAGTAGGTGATGCAGAGAACGAGGGGAGGAGGAGGAGGGGAGAGGAACACCAATGGAATGGATAGAGGAGGAGGAGGGGTCAGCAGGAGAAACAACATGACACACGCTAGTTTACGCCTATGGGAAAAAACAACAAACTTCCTACAGCTAGTGCGCGAGAAGGAGGGAAGGAAAATGATGAGAAATAGTGGACTGATTGAGGAGAGCGCAGACACAGGCAGAAATGGTTGAAAGGGGAGAGAGGAAGCGGAGAAGAAGGGGGGGGGGGAAGTAACAGCTAGAGGGCAGAGAGGAAGAGTTACAGAGAGGAAGAGTTACAGAGAGGAAGAGTTACCGCATGGAAGGAGAGGAGGGGGCAGGGATGACGGTTCTCGAGGCGATTGTTGTTTTCCTCAAAGAATCACTCCGTTCCTCTCATTGTCAGAACTGTGTACACGACAAACTTTATCATATGATTGTTTTTTACTTAACCCTTGTACGCTGCGAGGGTTTTGATTTTCATCATTTCAGCCATCGTATCTTATTTCGGCCTCAAATTCCCCACTTCCATCATGATGCTAACCGCACCACAGCTCTCGCGGGCTGTTCGAGTTCATTTGCGATATTGAATGCTCAATGACTTGGACAGTCTGAGAGAGCCGTGCGGTATTCAGCGTCCTTCCCTTTCCAGTGGAAAGGAAGCCACAGAAGCCAAAGAAGGAAATGGGGGAAAAGTGGTGGATTCTATCAAAAAAGGTCGTGATTAGCGCTACTAGTGGGGCAAAGATGTTGAATGCTCTCAGAGCTCAACAACCAGGAAGGAGGAGCGCTGCTGAATTGAGCACTTCTCTCTTGCAGTCACCGAGCTCTGCTGTAGAGATTCAGCATGTTCCTAACTTGAGCTGGGGGTATCAATCAATATTTTAGAAAACCATCTTTTCTGTTCAACTTAAATGGTTATGGGAGAATGACTATGACAAAAAATCGCCCCTAAACTGCGTTTGAAGACAGACTGATTGCCATACGCACAATAACCAACTCGAAGAATAAAATAACATATCCATATTTCAAAGAGAAAAACAATTTACTGATCCGGTATTTCAAAGTTTGGAACGCGTCGCGTAAATCAGAGGCAACGCGGTTCGCAGCGCGGCGGGGCAAACTCATAATTCTCCAGCTTCTTCTTTTAAATTCTTTTTCTATATGCGCATAATTACTAGTTTTTCGCGTGTAGCTTTGCATGGTGGCACGGGCTCGTGTTGTTCGTGATGCTGTTTGGTTGGCCGTCAAGATGCTGCTTCGGAACCAGATAAATAAAGAAGGGTATGATGAGAAGGGTATGATATTATGCCTCTATAATCCTTCAGAACTTTGTCCTCGAAAAATAATAACTGTTTCTGCGCTCTTTGACATGAAGTCGCTAATACACGTCCCTGACACTTTGTTTCAAATTGTTAACGCCATTGATCTATCGAAATCAGTTAACATGAGCATGATCTTGAGAGCAAGAAGACTACGGTATGCGTTGTTTGCATTGGTCTCTCCTCCTTCTCTCTCTTTTCCACTTATCGGCTCTCCCCGCTGTCTCGTTCCCTCCTCCCGGCATACTTTCGCCCGCCTGCCGTGTCTATCGTAGTTCCCTCCCGCCTCTTCCTCAAAGTATGTACGAGAACGAATGCGAGAACGCAAGCTCGATGATAATTCTAAACTCCTTACAAAACCGTACATCTTCTTTCGTCCCGCGACCGACTAAATTTCCTAAAATGCTACATGCATTTCTAGGTCTTCGAAACCGAACCTCTTCACAGAGTCAATGCGCACGCCACAATATCATGTCATCATACCCTTCTTTATTTATCTGGTTCCGAAGCAGCATCTTGACGGCCAACCAAACAGCATCACGAACAACACGAGCCCGTGCCACCCGGAATTCAAGCCACCCGACTCGCCTGCGCAGAGCCCCTGTTATCGAATGCCTTTCCCGGAGTCTCGGTGCAACACTTTTCAACGTCTTTCTCATGTGATCCTCCCCCTTCATCTCGAATCGTCTCAAAAGCGCTGAGAGAAGAGAAGGAAAGGGGAGAGTGTTAGTGTGACGAGAGAGAGTGCTGGGATATAGGAGAGTCTCTGCTTCTCTCGTCTATCCCCTCTTCCCTCCATAGAGGAACAGAGTGAACCTCTGTTGACTCACTGTTGGCACCTTTTATTTCAACTCATGCAATCGACGACTAGTGGCCCACAAAGACGTGCCCTCCCCCTCCTACATTCTCCATCTCTCATCACTGTTCGTACTTCATTGGACGACGGACTGGTGCATTCTCCATGTCAAATTTCGATCGGGCTATATCGTCATATTCTATCCTAAATCCTTCTCTCCTAATATTCTAAATCTATCCTAATATTCTAAATCTTCAAGCTTCAAATCGATTCATTAATAGGTGTCTCTTCCCGACAGCCATTTTTGTCACGCCTCTTGCGCAAGCATCAGCACTTTATCCCCCCTCTCCCTCCTTCCTCCCTCTCCTTTCTTCCTCTCCCTCCCCTTACTCCCTTCTCTTCCTCTTGCCCCCTGTCACACACAACATTTTCATACATGCTCTTCCCGCATAGACACCATCAGGCTGGTGAACTCTGAACGTTCGCGAGCCATATTGGAGCAATGAAACCGTGCTTGCTTAGTCGATCCTCCTCACATCATTTACCTCTTAAACCACCGTGCTCTCAAAATCGAAGAGATAACGACAGATCATTGCTTTCTGAGAGACGCACAATCAGCCTGCCGGTTGCAAACACGTATAGCGAAGAAAAGATCGATTTTTGCATTATCCACCTCATCGCTCTTGGCACTTTCGACTCGATGACCTTTCCTGCGCATATAAACGGGATCAGATACCCTTTCTATTTAGTTTTCCTTAGGCGACCTGTGAAAGATCGAGCAAACTTCAGGGCGGTTTCAAACCGCACATGGATTCGCAAAAGTATCCCCTCCCGAATACCTAATAAGAGATCAAAACCCAAATCTCAGATCGGTTTCGCAATATATCCCCATCGCCGGCCTCCCTTCCCTCTCCCCTTTTTTTCTCTCGCGTTCTCACGCACGTCCACTGTCCATCGCACTTCTCGAAGTCGATCGATTGCCTAGGAGGGGCTTCTTTGCGTTCGCCTTTGGCTAACTCGCTCCACAATTTTAATATCTCTTCTTTTCTCTATTACCCACTGCACTTTCACAACAATACCGCCGTTTTGCTTCCGTTTCCAGCCATTTTCCATAACTCTTCCTACCCCCTTTCGACTTATCTCGCCACTGTTGGTACTTAAGTGAACGGATCGAATCGATTGCCGTGGGCATCTATCTCGTCAAACTAGCTCCCTCGATTAGAAAATTCACAATACCATCAGTTTTCGGACAGAATCCTTACTCCATAATCGTTAATACTTCTTAGTAATCCTATTTTTCGCCAAAAATTTGCATTAACCCATAGATTTCGAGCAAGCACTTCATACCTTTACATGCTCAGCCGATGTAACGTTCCATATTGCAGCAAAATCATAATCAATCGCTAAAAAATTGTTGCAAACAGTCATCGATTTTTTCCAGGTACGAAAGAACTCGACTGCCCTTAGCCCCGCTTGTTGCCGTTTTCATCCAGAAAAAGTAAGTCACCTCTCGCTCTCTATTCAGGCTTTGGCTGGTCGAGAAATGATCGGTGCTTTTACTATTTGCTATTCGATTATGGATGGGACTGGCGCGGGATAGGATAGTTTTAGCGAAATATTAAAAGGGCTTTCGGGAAATGATCATTATTAAGAAGAAGGAAATGGAGATTTAAAGGGAAGGCACCATCGCTGTCAACCGTATTCCCTTGAGCATGAGCGAAGTTGCGCATAGCGAGAAAGGGAAAGTTACCGTACGTGGGCGATTCAGCGATGAGCAAACATGCGCCGCCTCATACAGCCCCTTCCCCGCCCCTTCCTTCCCTCCATCTCTCATTGTTTGCAGTGAACGTTTTATATAAGAAATATTTTTAAAAAACGAAAAAGACGTTTGTGAATTGTCCAAAATGTAAAACTTTCCATTCTCCGGTTCAGGTCGCCACAATATCCTCAAGCACCCAACTGACTTGCTACTGACTCTAACATGTTAATTACGAATTCGTCAATAAAAAGACTCACGGCAATTAATAGAAGAGATAGCTTCGCAGTAGATCCGCAATGGGGGCCGCAAGGGTTGGGTTGAGCGAGTAGGCTGTAGAAATGGATTACATAAATGCAATGTTGTTCCAAGACCTCAGACAGGGATAATACTATAATTCGGAGTACATAGAGATTCATCGAGACAAAAGCTACTCAGCACTAGACTCCTTTTAATACTAATAATTCCTCGAAGTATTTGACAATATCCCTCTGATGATGATTGGTATTAAAATATTGTACTTCTCGAAATGATTCTACTTGAATTTTATGGAATCTACTAAACATACGAAGAGACTGATTCGTAGTGATGTGTGATTATGCTTTCATCTCCTAAATAATAAATGAAGCGAAGATTACCCGAATGCTGCAGCATATTTTGACCATTTAGCGATCGTTTTCTGCTGCAAGATGCAATGGTCTTCCTTAGACGCAGATCACCTATAAACATAATAGTTTTAAAATGCGTAACAGAGAAGGGGATAGAAGGAGACCGGCTTCTGATCCTCTTGAAAACGTGTGAAAACAGAAGATGAGAAATTAAATACAACATAATAAAGGCTAAATATTAATATAGTCAATTGCCGATAGATATATATTGTCTTACTAAGGGCGCAGAGTGCGATTAGTCTAGTGCCTTTCCCCAATTTCTTAGTCACGTATGGATTCGTATGGATTCGTATCAATCACGTATGTGATTCGTTCTCTATTTTTTCTATTACGTTTTTTCACGAAACAGTTAAATTGTATGCGCGTATGGGTGAAATTGACGATTAACGGAAACGGCGCCCATCCACACTATGCACGTTTAACTACGTTTAAATAGAGTTTTTGTACTACAAAATAGATTTTAATACATTCTCGCAATATATTTTAGCTGTCAACAATGGAAAAGTATAGAAACGCATTGAATAAACACGTCTAAATCTAACGTTCCCTTTTGAGTGTGCGGAATGACGTTATGTCCGGACTAATAAAAAATGTGGTTTAGTTTTATCATCTTATTATTATTGTTGATTCACTAATGAGTTTATTCCTGAATTATCAAGTAAATACTACCTTTTCAGACCCAGACGCACGTCACGCACCTAACTGACTTGCTAACGTCCGTCTGCGGAGAAGTGAGTCTCTAGCATACTTATTTACTATCACAGGTAAATTTTCCTAACATCTTCAGAATGAATACATCAATAAATAGCCTCACTGCACTTAATAATGCTCCGAGAGCACATGAAGATTCTCCTAGACAAACACTACTCAGTTACTCATAGCAATAAAATCAACACTTATTCCCAAAATAATAAATGAGGCTACAATTACCTGAATGCTGAATCATGTTTTGACCATTTAGCGATTATTTTCTTCAGCAAGATGTAATGGGCTTTCTTAGACGCAGATCACCTATAAAAATCACAATTTCAAAATGATGAGGTCTAAAACAGCGAATGTCAACATCAAATCGCATTAATTCGTTGTTTTGGTCTGCGTTAAGAGGCCGGGTCTGAGAAAAGTCACCACCCCCCGGGCGTTGCGCCAAGATTTTCGATTTGGACCTCCATACCCACAGGGCATGGAGGACCTTTGACCTTGTTTACAAAAATGATGACGTCACCGCCTGTGTTGCGCAATGCGGCGCAAAAGCGCCTGGTTCGTCTAAAATATCGAAAATTCATAGTTTCTCAACCGAATAAGTTAGAACCAAAATTCCTTTTGCATTATGTTAGGTATGCCCAGAGTGCACCACATCACCATTGCGATCGAAATTTGCTCGGTTCTGATATAGACTTTTTGACTTAGCATTTCACATTTATCGATTTCTTTGTATCTGAGATTTAGTTCCGAGCCTCAGTTTCTTCTTGGGGTGGTTCCTCACTGTCATGGGCATATTGCCCACCTATGCCCACCATCGGATTCCGGGTCGATCTGAACGAAAAAGTCCCTTGAATGATCGCCACTCGGGCCCGACGCGGGCTCTTTCGGCATTTCCCGTTGCCTCTCTGTGGTAATCTAGCCAGATAGGAGTCAAATAGTAATATTACGTCATATTTCGATTATTTATCGCAAAAGGAGTTGAGTCAGCAACAGTAATTTTTTTCGATTTTT
Source organism: Pristionchus arcanus (assembly GCA_900490705.1). Taxonomy (NCBI): domain Eukaryota; kingdom Metazoa; phylum Nematoda; class Chromadorea; order Rhabditida; family Neodiplogasteridae; genus Pristionchus; species Pristionchus arcanus. The sequence continues at coordinate 64,612 of LS487350.1, forward strand.
TCGAGTCATGACCCGGGGTTCATGCTTCAAAAGTGATCCGAGACCATGAACCCCGGGTCATGGTCCGAAATGGACCGAAAAAGTCATGATGGAGGAACTTCAAGTACTATACGTCAATGTATGCTACAGTAGACCAGTAATATATTGGAACCGAAAACAGCGATATACGGGTCTCGCAAACTGGATTTTTTCGTAATTTTGTGAAATAAATCAGTTATCGATTTCAGGAGTGCCGGAATACGGTGATTTCGGTTGCAATATATTACTGGGCTACTGTAGCATACACTGGTTTATAGTACTTGAAGTTCCTCCATCATGACTTTTTCGGACCATTTCAGACCATGACCCGGGGTTCATGGTCATGATTCACGATCGAGGCATGAACCCCGGGTCATGGCTCGAAAAAATCGAAAAAAATCACTGTTGCGGATTCAACTCCTATGGTGATAAATGTTCGGGACATGATGTCATTTTATAATTTGGCCTATATTTGGATCGATTGCCAAAGAGAGTCAATGGTAAATGCCGAAAGAGCCCGCATCGGACCCGAGTGGCGATCATTCAAGGGACTTTTTCGTTCAGATCGACCCGGAATCCGATGGTGGGCATAGGTGGGCAATATGCCCATGACAGTGAGGAACCACCCCATGAAGAAACTGAGGCTCGGAACCAAATCTCAGATACAAAGAAATCGATAAATGTGAAATGCTAAGTCAAAAAGTCGATGTAAGATTCAAGCAAATTTTGTTCCCAATGGTGCTGTGGTGCACTCTGGGCATACCTAACATAATGCAAAAGGAATTTTGGTTCTAACTAATTCGGTTGAGAAACTATGAATTTTCGATATTTTAGACGAACCAGGCGCTTTTGCGCCGCATTGCGCAACGCAGGCGGTGTCGTCATCATTTTTGTAAACAAGGTCAAAGGTCCTCCAGGCCCTGTGGGTATGGAGGTCCAAATCGAAAATCTTGGCGCAACGCCCGGGGAGGGGGCAAAATGGTAAATTTTCTCAGATCCGGCCTCTTAAAAAACACCAAACATATAATTTGTGTTTTATTCTGCAATTAGTCATAAAATTTAGTTACGCGCAAAAAACATCGTTTCAATAAATCGTAGCAGCTAGATCTCTAAAGAGGAAAATTTGAGTTTCAAAGAGGCTCTCATCCCCAGATTTTTGTCTTTACAATCTCTAAATGCCATCTGCTCAAAAGAGCAGATGACCTTTTGAGAAGAGAGACCATAAACGGAGAATATTCCATAGATTAAGGTGATAGATTAAACTGTTTGAAAATCAGCGATAAAATTGGGACGGGTGTCGATCACGCTAAGTTGCTATAGAATAGGTTTGATCGTTCGGTTAAAGAAGGCGTCCCACGAACTGCGCGAGCGACTATGCAAAGTGAGGAATGAGAGGGACGCTCTCCTCATTCCGCACGCTCTCTCGCTCGTTGCCTGCTTTTCAGGGTCGCTTGGCACGCAGCCAACTGATCATAACTCAGTTCAAACGAAAAATGGTGATTTGGTAGTTTCGAAAGTGTTATCGGGTAACAGCGGCCTACCACCTCACATCGAGAACTCAGTTAGCCAGATATTCTTGGGACACCTTCTTTAAGGACGAATGCGAGAAATCAAAATGGCGTCGTTCCGGAAACTGATTTGGCGCTACGAAATGGGTTTGGAATGGATTTTGTTCCCACTCACTTTCCGGAAAGGATTAGTAGTGTTGTAACGTATTCGAAAATGAGTACCCGCTCTTGTTTTCCAGTTTGGCGGATAATTCATTCGCTGCAAATGAGTGAAGACCGATAGCGAGTAGTGAGGGTTTCAGATGCTAGCGCTTTTAATCAGTTAGTCTTTAGGAAAGTGAGGGTGAAAACGGACAGAATAGCCTAATGCGCTGTTTTTATCGTTAAATTTTTTTCGGCGCCCAAATCGATACTGAATCATAGGGAAGCAAAGATGAATGCAAAGATGATAGAGAATCGGATAGATGGAGAAATAGTTTACAGTGGAAGGGGGCGGAGAGCTTGGGAGTGAAAGAAATGGCACCAAGAGATGAAAGAAAGATGGTGGTGTCAGAGCAGAGGGAATGAATGGACCTTTTTAAAAAAGTACTTGCGAATGGGCCTTGTGTGAGAAAGAGATTGCATAATGGCACAGGAACTTCAAAATTTAAAGTTACTGTTTCAGTTTGAGTTTAAGGGTCACAATGAAGAAAGCCGATTTCATGCAATGCTGTCAAAAGTATGTTCAAACTATCCCTGACGATCTGAATAACATCACACTTTTTATCGTTCGTCGATATCTTGTCTCTGAGCTGCCCTAGAGATATGATAAGTACGCACACAAAACACTGTGGCAGAGGAGGGAAAATCGAGAAGGGAAGGGAGCTCTCTCTTGTGTGTTCCTCTCTCCCTCCCCCCGCCCTCTCGCTCGCCTCTCCCCGCTCATCTACGAACAAAAGTCACAAGCTTTTGAGGCATGATAAAATTCTATTTTTTTCTCTAAAAATAATAAATTATTCCAATAAGTCAGAAAAATTATGCCCAACCTGAATTTTCACATTGGAAGCCTTAGAAAGGGCTCTTTTCGTTGAAAATCGACCCTATTCCCTCCGTTTAAGTTAAATTTTGACATACTTAGTGATGTTCAGCATATTTTGGGCATTTTTTCTCTCCTAACTGTCAGAATAATGAATGCATTTCCTACTCTCTCAAAAAGAGCGCAAAAAATGAAAAGATGAATTCTTCATCCTGACAGCCCTATTCCTAACCTGCCTAACATTAATCCTGACTAGAGTTCTCTTATTGGAAAATTTACCGGATTTTCAATAAGGCAAATAAGGTTCGCCCAGCTCATTGTGCGAGAGAGTACGCGGAATGAGACTATTGGAAATCCTAGCGTTATTGGAAAATCATTTCCAATAAGAACCCAACTCTAATCCTGACTCATCGCCTGTCGTCATGATAATAGGCAAATGTGAACATCCCGTGCTCACCTCGTGCTCCTTGCAGTGAGCTCCATCGATGACTCGTCTTTCGACGAATCCTTCGACACCTCGTCCGACAGCTGCTCTCTTGCCGAGACTCTTCACCCCTTGTCGCCGGCGAAGGCCGACAGCGGCCGCGAGACGGCTGAACCAACTCAATTCGTATGCTATATTTACTATATTAAAAAAGGTCATATGGAAACAGTTCTCTCATCTCCTTCGCATGTGATTAAGAGTGATACGAATTTCACCATACTAATTGAAACCACTCCTAACAACCAAATAGCGGTGATTGAAGAATAAACACAGAAAATTTTCGAAATAGCCACCTTTTGCAGGAATCGGCCAACACACTCACGGAAGCATTCAAACTAATCAATTCGCATCGTGAGCTATATTCTAACATAAAAATATTATTTTCTAACATTTTGCATACACTTCTCGGCATTATGTCGGAAGAGAACTATTTTGCAGTATGTAGTTCTCATCCGAAATAGTGCTGAATATTCCGTACTCACCACGTTGCAGTGAGTGCCATCGATGGCTCGTTGTCCGACTCCTCCAACTCCTTCCACACCTGCCCCATCGCCGAGTCGTCGGCGGACTTCCACAGCTGCCGATCAACGGCTGACTGGTCTGATAGCGTATGTTATATTTACAATATTAATAAATGGTCATATGAGGTGAATGCAACTGAAAATAGACTTCTCATTTCATTGGGCTTGTTTAATGTGATTAAGAGTGGAAAAAAATCACACAAGTAAATTGAGGCAGGGCGGCTATTCATGAAAATTGCGAATTGTGGCAACAATAGGAAACCTAATGGTCGAATACGGTCTGGTTATCGGTTTAGTGTGAAGATTCCTCTAGCACGATCTGTGATAGCGTGAACACCCACTGCGCGCCCCAAAACAATATAATTAATTGCGTCCTTGCGCATAGTAATGATGAGATAGGGATCATAAGCGACACCAAATTGAGGCATTCTAGCGAAACCACTCCTAACAACCAAATAGCGGTGATTGAAGAATAAACACATTTTGTTTTCGAAATAGCCACCTTTTGCAGGAATTGGCCAACACACTCACGGATGCACTCAAACGAATCAATTCGCATCGTGAGCTATATTCTAACCTTAAAAATAGCATTCTCTAACATTTTGAATTCACCATTTCAGAACCCACGAATCAAGTGCAAGCAAAAGGGCAGCAGCTAGAGATCGTCCAGGAAGGTGAACCATTTTTCACATACTTGGGGGAAAGTTCAATGAGTTTGGCAGATGAAATAATAGAGAGGTTGTCATATTTGTGTAGCGGTTTAAAAACATTTGTTCAGCGGTTTAGATTACCAGTGGTTTAGATTACCAGTGGGAAGTAGGAAGGGAATACAGATGTCCGGGATTGAATTCTATTACCAGCTGATTATGGGCGGCATTTACATTTACTCGATCGATCATTCAACTGGCTTGGGGAAGAGTGTTTCATGAGTATTTTATGGAATTGGGAATAGCAGGGAACTAGGTCGAATAAGAACTTTTGGATGCGAGAGACAACTGCTATGCCAGACAACACATTGCTAAATAGTTTCGATCAATGTAGCTCCGATAACAACCCGTCAACTATCGATAACAATGAACGGCCCCGCCTATCTGTCTATCAAGTCGCAACTAGTAACTGATGGGCTTCAGCCTTTCTCATGATCCCAATAGTTTACTAGGGGTCCTAGTAGCATATATTTAGAATTTCGAAATTGTTAGGAATATTGAAAAAATCAACTAGCGAGCTAATAATTTCGTTTTGGTAACACAGTATTTTAAAAAAACACAGTATTTAAAAAAAACGTTGAATCTTACGATACAGAAATTGATAGTTCGCGACGCCAATTTTCAATCTATACTCTGATGTGGCGGCTGTTGTGTCGAAGTGTGTCAGGGAAGAAGGATGAATGGGAATGGGAGGAGGCGAGAGGGTGAAAGGGTTCTTTTCTGAGAGATATATTTTTCCCTTGACTGAGAAAGAGAGATTGCGAAAGAGGGCTGGAATAGCAAATGTGATGGAACTGACAGAGGCATTTGAGAAGCCAAAAATTTGGAGGCTTCTTAAAGGAGGGCACGAACATTAGCATAGCTAAATTCTTGGTGTGAAATATTGACGCCCTGTTCTCAAAGATAGCATTCTCGAAGCTACGAAATCTCCAGTTTTCGTTTGAGCTTGGCTGTTGTTTTTGTGAGTGAGCTTTGAATGATAACGAAGCAACTAGTCGCATAATAGGGAAATGAACCGCCTTCTTCACGAGAGACAGCGCGGAATGAGGAGAGCGATGAATGATTTCACTGTTAAATGACTAGTTGTTTTGCTACCTATCAAAGTCTACTTGTGAGTGCACGAAATGAATCGACCGTACAGTCGCGGTTCGTCCACACCTTCCGACTTTGATAATGGTGGACTAGTAAGTTAAAACAATCATTGATATAGGTCTGCTGAGGGCTACGGTAAGTCAAGGATCTCTAAAGCAAAAATAGTCAAGGATCTCTTTTCTATATTAACTAAGAAATTGTAAATGCACAGTCTAAATTTCGATACATAGGAAAGCGCTAGTGCATGTTGGAAGGAAGAAAGAGGGAGGAGGAATGGAGGGAGGCAGAGACAGAGAGAGAGAGAGAGAGAGATCTTACCAGATGTGAGCCCCTTAGCTAGCTGTCAGCCGTGTGCAGATGTGGTACGATCGTTGATTTATGGTGGAGCGATAGCAGACAACGGAAGGGCATTCTTTTGAATGTCATTTGAAAGATGAGCAATGTATACACCATTTGAATGAGTGGATAAAGCTGCTGTGCTTTCAGATTTATGCTCAGGGGTACTGCAGGACCCTGTTTTTGATACGAAAATTTAATGGGAAAGTCCTGAACAAAGAAGTAAGTATCGCTTTTTGCAAGAATAAGCGGGAAAAGATAAGCCAAATTAATGATAATAATCTAATTCGTCAGAGCCCGAATGGGAACAGGCGAAGCCCAGTCGTCAGAAGAGGCGGCTTGTCGCCAAGAGCACGGATGAATCGAAGCAGAAACGGATAATGAATACACTCAAGCAATGGTCGATTACCGAGGACAAGCGTCTCCAAAATCTTCCCGAGATGGCTAGGATGAAGGGAAAAGGAGATGAGGTTAGATGGAGTAGACTCCACTCAATTATTGTGTAGAGCTGACCTAGTGATAGTGAGACGGACATTGATTTCTATCGTAAGAAATAATCGCTCAATGATCTTTCGCCGGTCAGAGAGGCGAGAGAGTACGCAAAATGGGGAGAGTTATTTCTTGTCAAGCCAACGTTCTTGCGCAGGGATGTTGATCAAAGTGCCTCTTAACAATATGAGCAAATATATATTGCATAGGGATACTGATGGGGGCTTGTAAAGCCATTAGCCAATGTAAACAAGCAAGCAAAAATTTGCCATTTCAGGAGTATACGAAGAAGGAACAGGAATTCAACAGCCTCCATGAATTGTTAGCTGAGAAAATCCAGCTGCGAAATTGGACGGTATGTAGTAGGGTAGTAGGTTTGGTAACTTATCCCGAAACATGATCTCGCTTTATCTCCAGACGAGAGTGAGAAATGAGGGGAGGCGACGCCTTTTTATAGACGTCGACGCTATTTATAGACGCTGAAGTAGGGAAATGAGGGGGGTGAATAGTGAAATGAGATGTCTTGTTATTCTCACTCTTCAATCCTTTATTGTAATTCTTCTAATCCGCTTGTTGATCTTGTTGACGCGCTAGACGACGTGAACTAAATGTAGATCAGCGCTCTCTCACTTCTCTACCCAACTGTTCTTAAATAGGATTATCAGGATGAAAAAATGATGAAGAATGACTGAGAATGACTGAGAGAATAAGATGAAGAGCTTCACCATGACAAACCTATTCATAAAGCTATGCTTAACTTTAAGAATCGTTCTACGCCTGACCGTTCTCAAGGCGAAGAAGTCGAGATGGAGGATAAATTCTTAGGGATTTGGGAAACAGTTTTCACTTAGTACTTCACAACTGCCTTAACTTTAACTCGTTTTAGGACGTCAAAAACATCAAGACGAAGATACTCGACGTGGGAAAGAGGTGGAAAGACTATGCAGATGAACACAACAACACACGCTTTTGCGCAATCACTTTCATTCACACAATAATAATTCAATACGCCATAAAATGGTGTATCGCAGCAGTGCACACAGTGCGCATGCTCCCCTTAACGGCAGACCAAGCCCTCTATCCCTCCGGGGCGGGTAAATTGGTAGTGGCAATAGTCGCGCAACGGTTACCGTGGACATTAATACAAAGTGGGCATCCACATTTAATGCGAACCCAAGGAACTAGTAAATATATTTTTTTTCAATAATATAAGGAACCTTATATATATATATATATATGTAAGGCTAATACGCTAACGTGCAGATGGAATGAGCTCCTCGAAAGCGATGTCATCGATCTACATCGACTCTGCGTTGATCAGGCGCTTGAGATGCTCGAGGAACGCATCATGGAGATCAAGGGTAAGCTGACATTTAACGATCTTCGAGGGAGTGGATAGGCAAGGAACGACTCTCTCCATAGGCCGGAAAAATAGTGTAGGCAGAAGGAGGAGACCATTTCTTGCGAAACGATTAGTGCCATTGATCCTGCGCAAATCGCCTTCCTCATAATATAAACATTTAAATTACGAAAACTGTGTTTCAGCTGGCAGAAGACAGTCACGCACTCTCTACGTCTGCACCGGTTAGTGCTGTATTAATTTGGGATCATTGCAATATAAGTTTGTTGATCTATAGATTTTAAGACCTGTATATTTCCAAAATTAACAAATTTTCAGGTAAAGGAAAGCACTCGCTGCCAGGGGGTCCGGGAGTAAAGAAATCAGTTATGGAGATGCTTCGCATTGAACTTTACACGTAAGACGGCTAGTTGACGCAAATTTAAAAAAAAACAACTCTTTCTTATATTTCTAGTCTGTTACACCTTCATGGATTCTGGTGAAACGAATTTCTTAGGCAGTTTAACAGTCTCATAACGGATTAGAAAAGATGATAGAAACTGCTAGGAAGAGACTAGAAAGGAACACATCCTGAAGGCGCGTGCGACCCAAAGGAGAGAAACATCCAACCGCCTCACTAATAGAGTTCTCTTATTGGAAAATGATTTTCCAATAACACTAATGGATTTCCAATAGTCTCCTCATTCTTCACACTCTCTCGTCGCGAGTGCGGTTAATCCCCTTGTTCGGCTTATTGGAAATCCGGAAAATTTTCCAATAAGAGAACTCTACTCACTAAAGATCATTTCAGTTTCATCGTGCACACTCTAAATGCTGGATGGCTGGCCGTCCACATATAAGTGACTGCAAGAACTTCCCTCAACCAAATGCAGTAGTCGTGGTGATCATCCTTATGAACCCTTCTCTCAACCCTTCCCTCAACCCTTCCCTCAACCCTTCCCTCAACCCTTCCCTCAACCCTTCCCTCAACCCTGCCCGCAATGTATATTATAGATGCTCCTTAATAGACTATTACGCTGTATATCAGATATAGATAATAATTTATACATATTTATGCTACCTCCCCGTCATTCCTCTCCATACTATGTATCTGTAATTTCTTGAGAATTCCCCGTGCTTTGAATAGCGATCCCGAAAATCCGATTTGCAATATCCGCTCTTTTAACTAGGTGCATGAGCATAGTCTCATTCATCCTACCGATCAGGTCACAGCATTCTGACACCCTTTGTTCTCTCCAGATAAGGGTGAACAAGGGGATTAAGTTTTGAATTTTCCCGCCTCACCGTAATCGGACTGCAAATCGAAATCAGAATATAAAATGTTTCTGAAACGTATCCCAATTTTAACCGCTCATCCACTTTCAGAATGAAATTCCGAATATGTTTCAGACACATTTCATATTAGGTGTTTGCAATTCGACTACAACCCTTTTCTGTCGGTGTAGAATGCTGTGAGGTAGATATAAAGAGCTCTCGTGTATTTGCCCGATTAGTTGCGTTACACTCTGGTTTCTATAGCCTTTAATTTAATTCCAGTCTCCATGAGTTGTTTTTATGCGCCTTGTGCGCACCCAGGGTCCCCATTTCTTTGACATTCAGCTCACCCTTTTTTTATCCACGGATTCATCTTCGCACCTTGTACATCTCCTATACAATTATATCCCACATCCATCCCATATTATTCTTGCCATACCATAATTTTATAATGATCAAAGATTGTTCAATGGTGCTTCTAGGTTGCGATAAACAATGCGAGTCAAGTGAGATTTCACAGACAATGATTCTTAAGGGATGATTCAACATCACTGACAGTGTAGTGAAGTATCAATCAGTCTTATTGAAATTTAACTAGCTTCCCAAACCGCTTTAAAGCCCTGAACCGGTTTCATCGTTACTGTTTCCTCGAAAAATTCTACAATTCTTCAGTTTACTCCCTCGGAAGCTTGGGAAATGTATTTAGTAAGCATATATATTTGCAGTAATATTCTAGACATATTCGACCAAATCAGACTCCCTTCAACTACATACTTTTCTCGCCGTTCAGAAAGCAAGTGGGCAATCGAGCGGTCTATATGTCTATTTCTTGCCTAGTCCTTGATTAACAGGTCTTGCAGATTAGAATAAATAATGAGAAATTGTGACGACCAATTTTATTATATTTTCATTCTTCGTATCTCTCACAGAAGACGGGAAAGAGGAGGAGATGGGAAGAAATCGAGGAGGGAGGGGAAGAGAAAAGGAGAATGGTTAAAAAATCTTAGATGGAAAAAGACGGATTAATTCTCGACCTGCCTATCGTCTGTATCAATAAAAAGACTCACGGAACATAATGGTAGAAATCCATGCGCAGTTGACCCGTAGGAGTTGAGTAGAGCGATTCGTTGGTTCGTTGCTGAAATGGGGTAAAAAAATAATGTATAACTTCGAGTTCAGAAAGGAACACTATTTCAGAGTACATAAACATTCCTCAAAATGAAAAAAAATGAAGAGCCTCTTGCAGCTTCAGAATCTCCCTCCATTTTATCATTATATTTCCGTATCGTATCTAGCAACCTAAAATCTAAAAATATACTCTTGATTGGGATTAAAATAACATATGCATACGAATTCATGATCAGTATTCGAAGTATTCGTAATCAACTATGTAATTCCCAAAATTATAAAAGAGGGCAAACTTACCTGAATCCTTTGATCATTTGAGATGATGTAAACGCTTCCCGTGACGCTGATCTTGAGCGGCTATAAATTTCAAAGTGTAAAAATATTATCATGGCAAATTATTTGAGAAAAGGAAACAGGGCTAAAGAGCATATTTTCGATCGCGCTCATAAAAATCAGTAAAATGACTCCATTGTTTGACACGGTTTCTCCCCTCTGGTTGGTGAGAGAACGTGCAAAATTATGAGGGCATCTCTTTTAGCTGACAGCTGTCAATGGAAAAACTTTTTGCTAATCGTGCTAATCGGCTCATCGGTGGATACGATTTGGATCAGATTAGGCAGATAATATGAGGAGGAATCCGCCTCCACATCCCTCATGCTCTCTCACCGGGCAGAGTCGCGAGAGAGTGCGTGAAATGAAGAGACGGATTTTTCATCCGGACAACCCTTGATCAGATATCCTCGTGACCCGTTTCAGACCCGATCGCAGCGCGGCATTGAGGACTAGCTCCTTTGTTCGCCGCGGTGGACATATTCTAATGCGAGGGAGAGTGATGGCTAATCATTTTGCTCCATTGGCGCAGGTTTTGCGGCGTGAAATCGAGGGTGTTTTCGGTGCGAAATGCTCTGTTGTGGATAAGTTAGATGTAAAAGAAACAATCAATTACTTTCATAATATCGGCTAGTAAGTTTGCCGCCGGTCTTTGCCATTCATGAACACTCTCACTCTGAGCAAAATTTACCTCGGAATTCTTAATTTTAGTGATTAGGCGAGTTTCATATCTAGGAATCCACAATTGGAAATCCCACACCCTGCATTATTTTTGGAATCCTGGAGAGATTTCTGAAACTTTGATGGGGATAGATTTTTGAAAAAAAAATTTCACTGAATCACTGAAAATAGAAAATGAATTTTAAAAAAACCGTCATGTTTTTTCATTACACCTAAATAAAGGAGAATGTGCGTGTGTGTTTGTTCGCCTAGGCGAGAGCGCCAGAGAGACTCTCTCGGGCAGAGACGCAGAGGAAACAAGTGTAAACACGTTGCGCGTGTTTTATTTCTCCCCTCTACCCTTAACTAAGAATTGCAACACCGCTCAGTGGAGACAGAAATGAGGTGAAGAAAAAGATTGGGAATAGGATTACTGAGAGAAGGTGAAAAATGGGCTCCACCATGTAAATGAACATTTTCATCCTCAATAGCACGCTGCGCCACTCCAAAGGGAGAAGCTTCCCTAATCGATACTGACTCATAGCAAAAGAGAAGAAGGGAAAAGAGCGGGGAGAGGGAGAAATTGTTTAGATTGGAAATGGGAAAAGAGCGAGAGTACGACTACAGATATGTCACAAAGGAATTAAACAAAGGGGCCAGTTAAAGAGGGAAGGGGAGAACTCTAGTCCGGTATGATCTGACCTAGTGGGAGTGCGAGCCCACATCCTTGCATCTCGACATAATTAATTGCGTTCTTGCGCCTGGTGTTGTAATAATGATTGAGATGATTGAGTTCAGAAATTATCGCCCTTTTGCAGAAACTGATCGATTCTCATACAATTAGGGGGGCGAATGATGTTTATTTAAAACTACTATCTGTGAACCAAAGCAATAAGAGAATTAATGATTGCGCACTAAAAAGTTTAGGAAAGTCTGGATTTGGAAACCCACAATATAGATAGCGATTGCTCGCAACGCGAATTTTCACTCAATACTCTGAAGTGGCGGATGTTTTTCGTTAAGTGTAAGGGAAAAGGATCAATGGGAATGGGCGAAGAAGAGAAGGTCAGAGAGTGAACATTTCACCTGACTTTTTGTCCTGGCAGAGACAGAGAGATAGGTAAAGAGGGTCGACAGAGCATGTACGATAGAACTGAAAGACGATAAAATGACGTCGTCTTTTAAGAAGGAGGAATTGTACGAAAACGGATGGATGAATTCGCGATTTAAAACGCAGTCTCTGTAAGAATGCAGTGGATACGAGTGAAAGGGGTACAACTCCGTCAAAAACATCGCCCAGGGCTCAAACTTCACCAACATGACCCTTACGGCTGATATAGACGATTTTTAAATTTTGGTCCCGAAATATTGATCTTTGATCTTTGATCTCTTCAAAAATTCAAATTGAGATTTTGGTATCGTGTGATAGCTCATTCAAAAGAGCATAAAAAGTTATGTTACTTCCTAGATTTTCGTAAAATTTCATTTACTAGAACTCGAGAAAAAGTTTTAAAAGACAATTTTTAGACTACTTTTGCTATATATTGAAGTAGCTCACCCTCTCAAGTTCATTTGTTGCTCCTGAATTTTGGATATAGTATGTGAAAACCATCACAGAATTCGAATTTAAACTTGTCAGGGCTGATTTTCAGTGCCGAAGAACGGTTATTGTGGTTGGTGCAGTTAAACAATTTTCGATACGCACAGTTTACGCTTTTACATTTCGCGTTCTATCCGAGCAACATGCCTGAAATAGCGCGCCGATAATAACGTGAGGGTGGCTGATTTCTTGGCTAAGTATGGGCTTAATTCAACTGCGTTGAAAAAAATGAAGAGAATCTTCTTCAATTCTTCATGTGAAGAGAATCCTCTTCAAATTGAATATGCCTCCATATATCGATTAAAAAAGATTGGAGAGTCAATAAATTGATCTAAAAACAAAATTAATCCGCTCTCTTCACTTGAAGAATTGAAGAGGTTCCTCTTCACTTGAAACATTGAAGAGGATTCTCTTCAACTTTTTTGAACGCGGTTGAATTAAGCCCAAACTTATCCTAGAAATCAGCCACCCTCATATTGTTATCGTCGCACATTTTTAGGCATGTAGCTCGGAAAGAACGCAAAATATAAAAGCGCAACCTTTGGGAAGCGAGAATTCTCGAACTGCACCAACCACAATAACCGTTCTTCGGCACTGAAAATCAGCCCTGACAAGTTAAAATTCGAATTCTGCGATGGTTTTCACATACTATATCCAAAATTCAGGAGCAACAAATGAACTTGAGAGGGTGAGCTACTTCAATATATGGCAAAAGTAGTCTACAAATTATCTTTTTAAACTTTTTCTTGAGTTCTAGTCGATGAAATTTAACGAAATTTTGGGAAACAACATAACTTTTTATGCTCTTTCGAATGAGCTATCACACGATACCAAAATCCCAATTTGAATTTTTGAAGAGATCAAAGATCAAAGATCAATATTTCGGGACCAAAATTTAAAAATCGTCTATATCAGCCCTAAGGGTCATGTTGGTGAAGTTTGAGCCAAGGGTGATGTTCTTGACGGAGTTGTACCCTCCCACCTGCGTTCTTACAGAGATTGCGTTTTAATATAATATCCCGATAACACTCCACAATCTAAAATTTTCGTTTAAACACGGCTGTTTGAGCTAAGTTCAAACAAAAAAAGAAGGCTACGTTCTAATAGAAAGGAAGGCATCGAGTGTATGAAATGAATGGAATCCCCAGTGGCACTAGCGGTTCGCCCCCCCCCCCCCTTTAAACACCATACTCATAGGGCCTGAGGGGCCTTTGACCTTGTTTACAAAAATGATGACGTCACTCCTCGTATTGCGAAATGCGGCGCGCCAGGTGCGGGCATGTGTAAAAGTGATGAAAATTCATAATTTCTCAGCCGAACAAGATAGATCCAAAATTCCTTTTGCACTATGTTAGGCATGCCCAGGGTGTACTATAGCACCATTGGGATCAAGTTCAGGTCGATTGCTATATCGACTTTTTGACCTAGATTTTCACTTTTTCCGTGTTCTCGCTATTGCAGATTCATTTCCGGACAACTAAACTAGGTATGTGGGTACACCCTACTGTCTCCTCTATCCATCCCACCACTTATGAAGAGAATCGGTAGAGGTACTTTTTTGCAAATGTCATCTGAATGATTTCTGGTCAGATCATGGACCCTTTCTTATTGTGTTCCTCACCTACGCGATATGAATTTTTTGCGCCATACCGCTCAAATAGTATTATTAGACCGTCTTACGAATATTTATCGCCATATGAGTTGAATCCGCGGGAGTGAATTTTTTGACCCATGACCCGGGGTTCATGCCTCGAATGTGACTCACGACCATGAACCCGGGGTCATGGTCCGAAATGGACCGAAAAAGTCATGATGGAGGAACTTCAAGTTCTATACACCAATGTATGCTACAGTAGCCTGATAATATATTGTAACCGAAATTACCATACTACGACAGTTGAGGAATCGAGAACTGGCTTTTTAATCAAAATTTCGAATAAACCCTGCTTCTGCGACCTGTATTACGGTGTTTTTGATCACGATATATTACTGGGCTACTGTAGCATACAATGGTGTATAGTACTTGAAGTTCCTCCATCATGACTTTTTCGGTCCATTTCGGACCATGACCCCGGGTTCATGGTCGTGAGTCACATTCGAGGCATGAACCCCGGGTCATGGGTCAAAAAACTCACTCCCGCGGATTCAACTCATATGGCGATAAATATTCGTAAGACGGTCTAATAATACTATTTGAGCGGTATGGCGCAAAAAATTCATATCGCGTAGGTGAGGAACACAATAAGAAAGGGTCCATGATCTGACCAGAAATCATTCAGATGACATTTGCAAAAAAGTACCTCTACCGATTCTCTTCATAAGTGGTGGGATGGATAGAGGAGACAGTAGGGTGTACCCACATACCTAGTTTAGTTGTCCGGAAATGAATCTGCAATAGCGAGAACACGGAAAAAGTGAAAATCTAGGTCAAAAAGTCGATATAGCAATCGACCTGAACTTGATCCCAATGGTGCATAGTACACCCTGGGCATGCCTAACATAGTGCAGAAGGAATTTTGGATCTATCTTGTTCGGCTGAGAAATTATGAATTTTCATCACTTTTACACATGCCCGCACCTGGCGCGCCGCATTTCGCAATACGAGGAGTGACGTCATCATTTTTGTAAACAAGGTCAAAGGCCCCTCAGGCCCTATGAGGATGGTGGCCGGGATCGAAAATCCTGGCGCAATGTCCGGGCAGTGGTCACTTTTCTCAGATCCGGTCTCTTAAAAGGGCCACTGCTAATGATATGGTGCGATAAATCAATCGAAATTTCGCTGATGACCACGGTAAAATAATATTCTAGGAATTTTTTTTTCTAACATTGACAAAAATCGTAAATGCACAGTTTACAATTTAACAATGAGCAGCCAATCGAATGTATGTTGAAAGAAGCGAGGCGGAAAGATGGAATAGAGAGAGACGGAGATAGCTCTGGGCAGATGTGAATGCAATCAGACGCTTGCAGATGTGTTAAGATCGTTTATTTATAGAAGAGCCATAGGCCATGAAGGGCAGGACATTAGTTTATGAAGAATGTGAAAGATCGGCTGTATACTATATGAAAGAGCGGGGAAAACTGATCTGCCTACTATTCAGCCTGTTTTGCCTTGTCAAATCCCTTATCGTCCTTGTTTGCTCAGCGAAGTTCATTATTTCTCAACTCTTGATTTTTTCGCCCACCCCCCTCCCCTCTTAAATCTCAAGCATGCTGAATCTCTGCAGCAGATATTTTGTGGAAGTTTTCACATAATCTCTCTTCACTCCCTTTAGCGCGCAGCGTTGTCTCTTCACCTTGTCGCAATTTTCACAGTATGATTTCAACGGATTAACGCCTCGAAACACATTCGGTCAGTATCAACCTAGCGCTTGCGAGCGAGCGAGAGCTACAGTATGCATTATCAAGGCGAGAGTGGGCGATTGTTTGTTGTCCCTCCCCCTCTCTCACGCTCCTATTGTCTCTCTCTTTCTTCTCACCGCCCCGCCTCTCTCCCGCCCGCCCGGCTGGTTCGTCTATGGTAGTACTCTCTTCTCGCTCATCGCTAGATCTAGAGTTCGAAATACGGGTCGCCGTCTAATCATTTCCCACACTCTCTCACCGGTCAGAGAGGCCTATATTTCGAACTCTAGCTAGATCCATTTTGATTCCATGGCTCGATCCACCGATCCATATCAATAGAAAATTTGAAAGTTGTGAAGTCAGATGGAGAGCAACGAAGGAGAGACCACGTACACGTCGTGAAATAGCGAGATGCTACAGATTAACCAAATAACAAATCATGTTGTCTACCTTAGTAAATAGTTCAGCGTGACATCAGGGATAAAAGAGGAGCGGAAGAATAGAGGATAAACCAAATCTCAAGAGTATCTTTCGCAATCAGTCCATTTGCAACGAAATTCCATAAAAATACGACGACGTTAAAAATCAAGTGTTAGCTATATAATTTATGCTTAACGAACGTAAAGCCATATTAGATAGGTAGTAATCGAATTTTATCGTTAAAAATTCAGAAAAAATAGTGAAAAGCGGCGAAGGACGCAAATCGATGGTAAGCGCAGCACTCTAATGTATCATTTTTTTCGGAAAATGTTCTCCCGGCGCTAGTTATGTAACTTTTGCCGAGCAAACCGCATGTCGAAGCCTTATTGGCAGAAGCGATTGATATACATTTTTATGTTTATGAACTCGTCATAGTGAGCCCATTTGTAATTTGTGTATGCCACGTAGTATGCGAACCGATAAAAAGACTCACGGATTGCTTATTGCCAGCTAGAGATTAACAGGAAGGGATGATCAGGGAAACGGTATCTGAAATATGATTTCATTGAACTAATTTTATGCTGTTTTCGTGGCCATATATTCTATCCGTTACTCTAACAATGAGCTAATGGAGGAACACATTTCGGCTCTTACCAGTTCGGAGTGCCGGACCCTTGAACTGAAATACTATGACCTTTGAAATATCCATTTTTGTAGAAAAAAATGTTCTCACCACATTGAAACAGTGTGTGGTACTTCTTTTTGTGGAGAGCACATGTATTTTGACGTTCTGTCATCCATTCTCGCGAGATGAATACTGAAAAACATTGTTTGCTTGAAATAAACGTTAGATATGCTCGGACTAAAATATGCGAGAGCGGTTTGAAAGTGCCTCTTTTTGGCAAAAAAAAAGTAATAAAGTTAATTCATTTACAAACTGTACACGAACGGAGGAAACGATATTCACGGTGCAGACATCAAATCGAGAACTAGTGTGCACTAGAGAGCGAAAATTTGACTCTGAGACAATATCTGGTGCTCTTATTCTCTGACAAGAAAGGATGGGCTGTCGGGCAAGACCGACCAATGGTTTCAAAAATATTGTAAAATCGAGCGCCGCGCTTGAAATCGTTATTTGAAATTAAGAGGGAGGGAAAATCCTTTGTTCTTGTTATTTAAATTCAGGAAAACTAATTCCATGAGAACCCTAATTGCGCACTCTAGTCAGCCTGACCCTGAGCGCGTTGATAAATTGACTCTCCTCGGCTCTCGCACCCTTTCACTTTACACTACACACTTGCTCCCAACAGATTGACTCTTCTACTTTCTTGAAGAGGAAAGAGGTCACAACAACTGTCGTTTGACTATGAGATTGCGCAATGCCAGTAAGAAGGACCCACTCACTCACCCACTAATCTACTCAACTCACATCTGTTGAGACTCCGTATGTGAGAGCTACAGCCTTAACACCTCTAAAGATCAAAGAGAGGGACCAGGGGCGACTCTGGCCACTTATCACCTTCCCTCTTCGTCTGGGGAGAATTGCTATCTCTCCTTCTTTACTCCTAGTCCTTCCGCTTACTGTTATTGAGAATCGTCCTCCACTGAGGGTTTGATAAGCGAGAACAGTTCTTGCGAAAGATCCTCCCATTTTTGATTGAGAATTCTCAGGTAAAGGTAAAGGTGTGTCCACATCAAGCGATTTTACAGTCGTAAGACAACGCTAGGTGGGACCCGCCGGTAAGGCCAGCTGTTAGACGGACTGCAATACCCTGCGGTCCACCGCTTCTAGGGTAGGTTTCCTTTCGCAGCCGAAGCTACTACCAATTTACCGACCCCGGGGGATAGAGGGCTTGGTTGGCCTCGGCGGGGGTTGAACTCGGTACCCTTCGAATGATCGGCAGCGCCTTACACCACTCGGCCATCTCGCCATCAATCCTTTGTTCGAATTCTCAGTCGAGAATCATTTTCTCACTCGAGTTATCGGTGAGAACGGTCGGTGCAAAATGACAAAAGGTTTTAAATCCGCAAAATTCAGAGGTTTTCAGTTGCGGGTATGGTCCGCTAAAATTTGCGGAATTTCGTTTTACGGATATATTTTTGTGTGCATTGCAATGGAGAAAAGTGACGAGAACGTTCTCTCAAGAATTTTCAGTTCTTGACTTCTCGCCGGGAACTCTCAGTCGAAAAGAGACCGTCTCATTTGAGTAGAGTGATTACTCTCGTTCTTGCTCGAATCTCGTTTATAGAGTTCTCTTATTGGAAAGTGATTTTCCAATAACACTAATGGATTTCCAATAGTCTCATCATTCACTCTCTCGTCGCTAGAGCAGTCTAATCCCCTTGTTTGGCTTATTGGAAATCCGGAATATTTTCAATAAGATATCGAACCCTATTCTCGATGATTCAGCTCCTCCAATCGATTAGGGATGTGCAAACGATAAACGATATATCGGAATCGAAGAATGAAATGAAATTACATATGCGATATTCCTCTCATTCCTCATTACGTATGCGATATTTATCGTTTTCGATTTTTCTAATTTCATTTCGCCCTCTCGGCGCAGGCAAATGCGGTCTTCCCTCGCCTATTTTCGACTCTCTTTCAAAACGATAATTATCGTTTTGGCAGAGACCGATTCCGATATATCGTTTGGCGAGGAATGAGAGGAAAATATCGTTTCCATATCGTTATCGTTATCGTTTGCACATCCCTACAATCGATCACACGACTCCTTCGCCAATCGATTCTAACAACAACACAAAATATACAAAATAAGCAATCTGCGAGGAAACCTCTTCTCTCGCTATTGAGCGATGCCAGAGGACCCGGGGAATGATTTTGTTGTTGCTGTTATTGATTTTGTTATTAATGATTTTGTTTTTGTTATTGATTTTGTTTTTGTTATTGATTTTGTTATTGATGATTTTGTTAATGCAGAGTTATTGCTAGACATGGATGGTTGTAGGGTCAGGGGGAGGGCACTGCTAATGGGATACAAGAGACTTACTAGACTATCAAAGACTATCACATCTCAATTGAGATTTTAGCTAATTAATTGCAATCAATGGAAAAGCACAGCTGCGCGTTTGTGAATCATTGGTAGATACAGTCGAACGCGATTGATCGAACTTCTATTTCGAATATATGGGGTTGCGCTACAATATCACATATACCTAGGGGAATTTCGATATTTTCCGGAGGACAGAATCGAGCGCAATAAATTGGATTAGTGAGAGAGAGGGGAGACTAATCCAATCAGTGAGAGTCGAATTCATTCTTCGCTCGCGAAGCGAGCGCGAGCGTAGCGAGCCTCACTGCAGCCGCAGGCTGCATGCCACCCGCAGGGTCTAGCCTCCGAAGGAGGCTAGTATTCGCATCTATAGCAGATATCTGATCAAACCACAAAAGATCGATATTCTGAGCAATGTGACCGGTGCGCATCTGTTTGCAAAAAAGAGCGAAGGAGAATGAATGGGTTGTGACTGAGAGGAGAGGAGAAGGAGGAGGAAGGAGAGATGTTAATGGGAAGAGATGGCGAAAGAGAGAGAGAGAAAGAGTGCGTGAAAAAGGAGGGAGGCCGGCACGGAAAAAAACCGTAAAAAGCAATGCGAAAAGGACGAACATTCGATCGATGGGGAACTTGTGGGTCAATGATGAAATAACGGGGGTAGACTAGTCAAGACGTCCTGGGCTTTTGCAGTTACAGTGGACAATGAGCAGACTTCACTGGAGATTCCGGATAGTGATTCAGATATGAATCAGCTCAATGCGACAAATCAATAGCGAAACGCGCTCATGAATAGAGATTGTAAAGGAAGGGGAGAGGGAAAATGGCAAATTGGGTGACTTGGAAGGCGTGACAGAAGTAGTGTTTATCTCTATGAAACGGGAAATAATAATGCCCTGAATGGTCACAGATACAATAAAGGTCCAAATTTGTAATTTACGGGAGAATTGTGAGGGCCGAAGAAAATAATCAAGTACACGTCATGTTCAGTGAATCTATGCTAAAGCGCTTCGGACACACACATTGAAAGAGTTTTCGAAGTTATCATGATCAGTGGCAAGAAGTCCCGACGGCAAACGCTTGAAAACGGCCCTTTCCCATTCCACCAATTCCGGAAGCATTGTCCCTTTTCCTCCCCCCTTCCCTCCTCTTCATTCCTCGTTGTGGACAGCTGCAAACCCTTCCCCTCTCCCCGTCCTTCTCCATCTCGAAACATGACTATGATGAACCTCTGCACCAGACCACGATTACCGCAAGAGAGGAGAGCTCAGTTAAATAGCATTCCTCCTTCCTGGTTGTTGAGCTCTGAGGGAATTCTTCATCACTACCCCCCCCCCCCCTTCTCCTAGTTAGGACAGGGAGCGTACCAATGAGGTCTATTCCATCCCCGTAATTTTGTAAGGACATGTATTCGAAGGCACGCCTACTGAATTAGCCGTAAAATATTTTACGTTCATTTCCGAGTTAAAGAAGGCGACCCACGAACCGCGCGGGCGAATATGCAAAGTGAGGAATGAGAGGGTGCGCTCTCCTCATTTCACACGCTCTCTAGCTCGTTGCCTGCGTTTCAGGGTCACTTGGAACGCAGCCAACTGCTCGTATCTCAGTTCAAACGAGAAAACATGGGAGTTTCGATAGTGTTATCGGTTAGCCACTACCCACAACCTCACATCAAGTACTCAGTTAGCCAGATATTCGTGGGACACCTTCTTTAAATAAAAGCGCGAGATGAACCATGCGCAATTGAACCCTTTGAAGTGTCGTTTGAATCTTGATCAGTAGCTAACAATTAAATGGATGGTCTGGTCGCTCATTTCGTAATATTCTCTAGTTTCTCTCACCGACAGAGAGATAAGACAAATTGAAGAGTCGAGAATATTGCTCAGAAATTTGCTAGTGGTATTGATCCATCTCCGATTGAGGAGCCAAGTATTCTCATCTGATACGCACCTTTTATCACATCCTTTTGTCTTAACATGAATCATTACTAAAAAAGAGTCTTATTTGGATATTTTGGAACTCGATGGGACTAGATGCTAAGGTGCGAGTTGCTAGATGACTAAAATGGTCAGGGTTGTTAAGATGAAGAATCCGATTCTTCATTCCGCATGTTCCCTCGTCTCTCTGATCGGTGAGAGTGCACGAGAAATGAGTAGATGGATATTTCATCCTGTAAACTCTACTCATGATGATACAATATCGAGGAACATGAAGGGCAAGAAAGGGACACATTTTAGTCATATGAGATAATTAACAAGAAACAACTGAGAGATGTCTTTGGGAAGGAGATTCGGGATTTTGGACTAGGGAACAGCCATGGATGTTTGAGAATCACGGATACTGCACAACTAGATCAACGAATAGGATAATATGAGACTCGGAAGAGTAAGATACATTGGTAATAGTGAAATCCATTGGAAAGTGATTGGGGGAACGTGAGGCTGGGAGGGAGGAATCAAGAGTAGGTAAAGAATGTTCATGAACAACATAAAGAATGGTGATATTTGGATAGTGTGATATAACACCAGGGATACTTAGGAAAATAAGGCACTGACGTCGAAAACAAAGGCCACATGATACTGAGCAATAAAAATATCCAAACAACAATCTACAGCAATCTGGAACCAAGCAAGCTAGAAGACGATACATAAGGCCAAGTGGGAGAATATTAGCAAGAAAATAAATATGCACCTTGTCAATGTACACCTTGTGCGAAGAGCACCATCGGGATTGGATGAGAATCAATAACGGGCTCAAAAGCGAATCACTACGGAAAATGCATGCCACTTAAGAACATCTATGGTAGTCATCGGAACTGGGCAAGTTGCACAGGGTTTGGGATGCATAGAAAAATCTCAAACGGTGTTTACAACAAAAAGGGGCTACATCTCGGATTTACCGGGCTATTATATGATACATAATCACGCAAATGGTACAAAATCCAGTTAATATGAGAATCAGGGGTGCGAAAAGCCGCAATAAATAGAAGGTGGATAGAAGAGGGAAAGAGACGCCGGAAGATTTGATGATCATAGATGTAGCGCCAGCCATCCTTGGTTTCTCTCGAGCTCGATGAACCTATACAAGTTGAACATTGTTTCACATGTATTATTCTTTTCGATCAATGCATAATGTCTGAAGGTCTGCTAAGGGTCGGGTTTGGCAAAAATCACTCTATCATAAAATAGGAACAAGCTACGGGGTGCAGAACGAAAGATGTGCACTAGGTTTGACAAGAAATGGTCTCTTCATTTCACGCACTATCTCATCGGCCAGAGAGGCGAGAGAACACGCAAAATGAGGAGAGTAATTTCTTGCTAAGCCATCCATAATATGAGGCCGTTCGCGTAAGGTTCAACAAGGCTCAACGGGGCTCGGGAACAGGTCAAAAATCGAAATCGCTGAAAAATTGCCACTAGGAGTAACTTTTCATTCTAAGAACGCTTGTGAACTCCGTTTTTCGATAGGACCCCTCCTGGAGCCAATATTGACTCAGGCTCATTTTCCTGAAAACACGTATTTCGAATTTTTCTCCTTAAATATGAGTCAAAATGGCTTGAATTCTCGCGATCAATATCAGAATTTTGAGCTTTTTCGATTGGGCATATTGCCGAATCATGATATTTTTTCGATCGCGAGATATAAATCGACTTTTTTATTCTTCTTAGGTAAATGGATTCCCTTGGCCAGATGAAAGAGCATGTTTCGCTGATCATTTTTTGGTATCATATGAGGGTATTCGAGTCAGCCAAATGTGTTTCCCATCGGTTTTAGTGAGACGCAGTCGCGTTTTGCGCGTTCAAGGGACGACGTCGCGCGCATGGGAAAGAGCGAAGACGTTACGACTAAGATGCAATTGTCCAGGGTTCGAATCCCGTCCCCTGCAGACATCTTTTGCTGATTTTTTGCAACCACTAGACACTGTTTCCGAACGGAGTATCATGATTTTTAGCATTTTCTTCTGCAAAATTTCACAGTATCATCCCCATTGTGAACAAAATCCAATATTTGGTCCTAGTTCCTCGAAATAATTATGTTTCCGAATAATTTATTGTTGAATCCAGTGGCTTGTGGCATATTTAGAGCGACAGTACCATACGATTTGGGAGGAGCCGATTTATCGACCTTTGTTTTGAATAAGTGCATTCTTCGGCTTCTTTCAATTATCAAACTGAAATTTCAAGCGCTTTCTGAGAGAATGCAGGAGTTTGATGACTAGGAGCTCAATATTTGTGCCTTTTTATTTTTTGTGATTGGTAAAACGTTGAAAATATTAAAATGGAATCGTATCGAATACGTCCTTAGTTGTAAATAAGTCGAGAGGTCACGAAAGCGTAAACAGGTTGAAACACGTCGCGCGCGCTTTCGAAATTGTGAAATGAGGAGAGAACTGTGCAACTTTGAACCGATTAGAAGGCGGGGAGAAATCGGCTGGTACTATGATATATGAATTTTAATTATTTTACTATGAGATCGTATGTGTAAGAATTGGACAACCGTCAACTGCGCTCGAGATAGGGCAAAAGTAGAGATGTAAGATAAGTGCAGTTTTTGGTAAAGCTTGGGAGCTGATTTTATAGTAATTTTTTTGTATGCAAATCGATTATTGGCGCTCTACAAAAGACCAAAGATCACTAATTTTATTCCCTTTTCGGCATTATCTGGAGAACCGATGAAGTAAATCGAAAATATTCAAGTGTGAGTAAGATTCATTTTTCACGACATACTAAAAAATGGCGGGATTTCCGAGAGATGAGACTAGAAGGCGCTTCTCGACATTCGAAGGGTACCGATTTAAATCCCCCGCCGAGGCCAACCAAGCCTTGATATCCCCCAGGGGTCGGCAAATTGGTAGTGACCTCGGGCTACCCTAGAAACAGCTGGCCTTACCAGTGGGTCCCTCCTAGCGTTGTCTTACGACTGTAAAATCGCTTGACGTGGATACAACTTTAGACTATACCTTTACTGAAACAGTGAAAGGATGTAAATATTTAAACCCGTTCCAAAGTAAAAATATTCCTTACTAAGGACTAGGGTTCCCAAGTGAAGGGAGTTGCGATAAATGAAGGGGCGATTTTCATTCCCTCTCTATATTCTGTTCAATAAGAGTGGCGCGGCCGCGTTCTCCCTTCATGAAGGGCGAAATGACAGTCGAAACCCTCACATTTCTCCCCCCCCCTCAAAGCCTTCATGAAGGGGAGACCGGTGCGCTATTCCCTTCGTGAAGAATGACGCCGATTCGCGCGCCTTTGAGAAATGAAATGAAGGGTGCATTTCGATTCTTCGCTTGCCAACCCTACTAAGGACGTATTCGATACGATTCCATTTAGTGGGTCCCACCTAGCCTTGTCTTACGACTGTAAAATCGCTTTACGTGGATACACCTTTACACTATACCTTTACTGAAACAGTGAAAGGATGTAAATATTTAAACCCGTTCCAAAGTAAAAATGTTCCTTACTAAGGACGTATTCGATACGATTCCATTTTAATATTTTCAACGTTTTACCAATCACAAAAAATAAAAAGGCACAAATATTGAGCTCCTAGTCATCAAACTCCTGCATTCTCTCAGAAAGCGCTTGAAATTTCAGTTTGATAATTGAAAGAAGCCGAAGAATGCACTTATTCAAAACAAAGGTCGATAAATCGGCTCCCCCCAAATCGTATGGTACTGTCGCTCTAAATATGCCACAAGCCACTGGATTTAACAATAAATTAATCGGAAACATAATTATTTCGAGGAACTAGGACCAAATATTGGATTTTGTTCACAATGGGGATGATACTGTGCAATTTTGCAGAAGAAAATGCTAAAAATCATGATACACCGTTCGGAAACAGTGTCTAGTGGTTGCAAAAAATCAGCAAAAGATGTCTGCAGGGGACGGGATTCGAACCCT
Organism: Pristionchus arcanus; assembly: GCA_900490705.1. NCBI lineage: Eukaryota > Metazoa > Nematoda > Chromadorea > Rhabditida > Neodiplogasteridae > Pristionchus > Pristionchus arcanus. Next base: position 89,790 of record LS487350.1, read on the forward strand.
GGACTTTTGCATCTTAGTCGTAACGTCTTCGCTCTTTCCCATGCGCGCGACGTCGTCCCTTGAACGCGCAAAACGCGACTGCGTCTCACTAAAACCGATGGGAAACACATTTGGCTGACTCGAATACCCTCATATGATACCAAAAAATGATCAGCGAAACATGCTCTTTCATCTGGCCAAGGGAATCCATTTACCTAAGAAGAATAAAAAAGTCGATTTATATCTCGCGATCGAAAAAATATCATGATTCGGCAATATGCCCAATCGAAAAAGCTCAAAATTCTGATATAGATCGCGAGAATTCAAGCCATTTTGACTCATATTTAAGGAGAAAAATTCGAAATACGTGTTTTCAGGAAAATGAGCCTGAGTCAATATTGGCTCCAGGAGGGGTCCTATCGAAAAACGGAGTTCACAGGCGTTCTTAGAATGAAAAGTTACCCCTAGGGGCAATTTTTCAGCGATTTCGATTTTTGACCTGTTCCCGAACCTTGTTGAGCCTTACGCAAACGGCCTCATATGCACTCACGTCAGATCTTCGTCCTTGAACTTTTGCACCAGTCTCTCCTTGATCTCTGAAACTCCATCCGGCGAGTTGTTGCCTTTGCCTGTAATAAGTTGGTCGAATTGCTCACTTGTTAGATTTGGACTGCTTTATTGTTCAAAACATATATTGTTCAAAACATGTTCAAATATATATATTTTCAACTAACTAATCCACTTACCGGTCACTATGTACAGCGTTCGGGGCCTGGATGCATCAAGGAGCTTGTTGGCTGAAAATTCATCATGATTATCATTGTTTTATCCCGGTCGAGAAAATAATAAATAGTGGGTCATATTAGAAAAGAACAAATAAACGGGAGAGAATCGGAAATATGCTCAGTTGGATGATCGCGTTTGACTCGAAAACAGTTTGAATCACTCACCCTTCATCCTCTCGATTCTTTCATTGAGCATCTTCTCCGCTTGATAAACGAGCAGCCAGTGTAGATCAAGGATCTCCTCGTCAAGGAATTCGTTCCATCTGAGAATTAGAGTTGCAAAGGTAAAGGTTTATCCACGTCAAGCGATTTTACAGTCATAGGACTACGCTAGGTGGGACCCACTGGTAAGGCCAGCTGATTAGAGTTGCCTTTCTTTTTAATTTACTTTCCTAATTTTGCGTGCTCTTTCGTCTCGATCGGTACCATTTTTGTCAGCCTTTCTTTGAAATCTGATCTTTGCAATGTAAAGTGAAAAAAATGGCAAATTTACTTCACAGCTTCTTCGTAGATCGTCTTCTTGATGCGTTTGACCTCCTACAAATTGTGCAAGTTGATATTATCAACACTTTTGTCTCTCGAATATCCAAGTATGTAACTACTTGGATAACTAAGAGCAAATGAACACTTCGCGAATGTTTTACTTGAATGGCTTGATTCAGATCCATGCTAGTGATGGCAAATCGGCAGGAGATTCTTCTCGATCATTTTCAAATCGCCCCAAAAGCTCGTGCCGATTTTAAATCTCTAATAAATACCTTGTAGTTTCCGAGTCCTTCTTGCTCTCTTCGTCTGTCGTGAAGTCGTCTGAACTTATCGCCCATTTGCTCGAACGTCTGAAACGTAGGACACTTTTTTTCGCAATGAACATACTTTCTGAGCGCCAAGCCATGTTTTTTCTTAGATAGAAATCTCCATCCATCGCAGCCTCTGTACTAACAGCAAAATATCTAGGTCCGTCTATCTATCGGGGATGTTCCTTGAGTTGCCCAATATTCATTCAAGTCGTGCGTGACATGCGCCACAATAGCTCCGTGCATGCACTCTATACGGTCTGACCAGCCACTTCCAGCCAGCACTACCCATTACCTCCACGCATCCTCGCCCCTGGGCCATCGCTCCCAGGTCGTCCCTCACGCCCAGTGCGCGCAGCGAGAAGTTACTGAGCGAACTGAACGAAGAGCAGCGGGAAGTGAGAGAAGGGCTGCGGGGAGATGCCAAGTGTGAAGGAAGGCGAACCGATGCGATCTGTGCCCACGAGTGGCCTGCAATGAGCAGAGATGGTTTAATGATAATAATAATACTTTATTCATGTGTCAGGCGGATGATGGGTCGGTATTCTTCGATAGGTGCGCTCCACCAGTTGTCACCAATAGTTGGGCGACAAATGGTCTGACTCTCTCAATTAGCCGTGCTCTCTCGCTTCTCTGATCGACGAGGGAGCACTACGAAATGAGAGGGCCAGGCGGAGCATTCCAGATCATGCGATTAGGAAGCAATAGCGTGTACGTGTTGCAGATGATAATATCGTATGAGAGAGAGGGAGACAACAGGTCCATACGGCCCTACTTCGTGTTTCATGCTAATCAGCTTTTTTCCTAGCCGCTTTTCAGTGTTAATTTGGATGGAATCTCCTCGGTCAAATCATAACACTCATGCAGCATTGCACTACATTCCGCGTGCCAAGAAAAAATCACGCATATACTCACCAGGTCCTCCTGCTGGAGTCTCCGCTCGAGAAATCCCTTCCTCCTCCAAACCAGCATCGTCAAGTTCTTCACCCATGGTCTCGTCACTGCAATCACTACTCTGGTTTCTCCCAACCACTAGGTAACCCCAAGCGAGAGAGTGAGGGAAAAAAGAGAGCGTCTCTAACCGTCCTCTCCATTTCCCACACTCTCTCGCTTGGAGTTATGGCTACCTAGTTGTTCGGAGAAACCAGAGTACTTGGTGAACAGGACTGAGGTGGGTCGAGCGTTTTGCGCACGTAGTTTTGGAAATAAGCCTTTTCTGTTCTCACTCTCGCTCAAACGCGCGCACGTCAAGACAATTTTCTTCATAGCTCGAAATCTGCGGACACGTCTCTTCAATCCGCGCTCTCTCTTTGTGAGAAAGACAGGTAAGAAAGAAAGAATAATAATAATATGTATGCTATTTCAATGAAATAACGGTGAAAACAATATAAAATAGTATTCGAATGGTACAATAATGCATGACGAGATTGCGGCAATGAGGCAATGACTGCAACTCTATACGGTTAAACTGATCTGATTCTCGGGTTTTACTAAAAGAATGAGGAAGAGATAAACGCACCTCATAGCCAAGCAGAGAGCGAGCTCCTCAAAGAAGGCCGGGCAGTGAGTAGGATACGTCGCCGCGAGATCCACCAGACGAGCCATCTGAGCATCAGTAAAGGGGACGGCGGAAACTGAAAATAGCGCGATTTGTAATATGCTTGGTGGTTGTCATTTGACGTCATCCTATTTCGCATACGAAATTAAGTGAGGTCGCCGCGTCTCGGATAATGGAAAGAGGAGTCAAAGAGAGCCGAACAACCAACACTTGTTCAGCCTTGGGATAACTGCTAAATACTGAGAAAGTACAAAGCATCTCAAACAGGAACAATCTGGAACAATCTCGCAACATTTCTTGTACATTTGCAAATTAACGGAAATAAATGAATGAAACTGTTGATTGTCCGAAGATCAAGAGTTGCACTGACCAGGTTCCTCCAGCATGCACGGTTCAACGGCATTCGTAAGCACGCGATCAATGAGATCCTCATCAAATCTGAATTGATGTTATTCATACTGCGTTCAAGGCCACTGCTTGCTCAACTTAAGATATTTATCGCCTAAGAATCACATAAGTCCAGGTACATAGAAAAAGTGAAAAATATGAAGCAGGCAGTTTTTGATGGTTCTTAGTAGGGTTGGCTAAACGATAACGATATAACGGGCCCGTTTAGAACGCGCGCATTCTAAACGTGGCACGTTTAGGAGAGGGGAGGGGAGAGGAGCTAAACGTGGCAGGTATTCCTAAACCTGCCATGTTTAGCTCCCCCTACGCTCTCCCTCCCCTCTCACCAAGGAGATGGGAAGCGCAGTGACGACGAGAGAGTGTGTGATCGGAAGAGAGTGCGCTTCCCATCTCCATGGGGAGAGGGGAGGTTGAGCGTAGGGGGAGCTAAACGTGGCAGGTTTAGGAATACCTGCCACGTTTAGCTCCTCTCCTAAACGTGGCACGTTTAGAAAGCGCGCGTTCTAAACGGGCCATGTTTACTCCTCCCGAGAGAGGCCAAGCCAATACAAGCCCGTTTAGCTCGTATTGCCAACTCTAGTTCTTAGGGTCCCTATCAAGATCGCATCGAGTTCCCTATGGACCCTATGGACCATCAAAAACTGCATTTAGATGCATGGGCTAAATATTGTACCTACCACCCCCTGAATCTATTCAATTCTTAGGCGACACGCGTGATAATAGAAGGCAAAGGGACATACTGTAGAGAAAGGCAAACGTTGACGATGAAATCATCATCAACGAGTTGATGGTTCTCCTTCAACCTGTTGACTACGACGACCTGCTCCGTTGACAGAGCGGCCTGGAAACAACAGTAATGAACAATACAGATTCCTTAACACTGCAGAACTGGATCTTTCGAGAGTTTACTGTAACAACGATTTTTTTGTTCGATAAGTGTCACCTGTGCCTCATTTGTCATTGGTCTGCGTCAGATTCCGTCTGGGGGTTGATCGAGACTGGAAAATGAAAGGGTATCATAATAATTTAGTTATTCGTTGTGTTTCACAAATCATTCGATTATGTGGCATCTCAAGAGTGCGTTTCGCTTTTAATACGTCTCATAGAGAGGGTTCGCATTTGCATCACTATCCAGATGTTCCAGTGAAATCTGATAGTCTCCACAATTGTTACATGAGCATAGGACGTAAAATATGTCCTGCTTATGCTACTCTCGTTATCTCATCACAGAACACAAAGGGATGGCATCGGTCGCCTTTTCGACCTTTCCGAAGTGATCTTTACGGTGTTTCGCCCCTTCTTTCACACTCTTTCTGTTTCGCAATCGCTCTCTTCTCCCATAAAACCTTCCTTCCGCTCTCTTTCACCCTTTCACCCCGCTCTTCTGACCCATTCATTTCGCGAAAACAGCCGCGCCGCTCAGTCAACTCGTCCAACGGGTCAGAATATCGATGTTGTCCCAGTCCGTTTCCTAAATAATTGTTGTATCGAGGGACGCTCCCCCCCAGTCAATTACCATACCAAGCTACGTGCGATTCACATGGATTATTGTGGACCAGTGGAAGGCTTGCTAGATAGGGGGAGTGGGGAGGCGACGGAATCGCACGTAGCTTGGTATGGTAATTGACTAGAGGGAAGAGGGAGCGTCCCTCGATACAACAATAAATACGGGCTCCAACTGCAGAATGCGCGAACTGTATATTTGCTCTATCATTTTGATCAATCATATTGAACCCCACTTATGATTCACAGGATCAAATATTTCAATTTTTTAAGGAAGGCCTCTTTTGTCGACAATAGGATTAAGGGTAATTTGAAATATTCAATAATGCAGATCTTTCTCCTATGCCGTTTGTCACTAATTCGGTCGTAACTAGGCGTTTCTTGTCAGTTATTATGCATCTGCTCCCTCTTTCCAGGTATATCAAATTGGTTCTCTTTTTGCGCACAATTTTCAATTTTGTGATAACGTTGGCAGGACCAGAATGTATAGAGCGTATTATCGAATTTGATCGTTATGCTTCACTGTGGAATATGATCAACCGAACCCCCCCCCCAGGCTACATAGTTGCGCGAATCAATCTTCACATCTTTCTCGTCAGGCATAAACTTTTTTGTTAGCATCATGCATGTCTAAAAAAATGTGTTGATCTTGAATACGCGACTCTTTCTTTGTTTCTCGTTTTCACAATGCTCGTATCAGCGACTCTTTCGCGCTTCTACTTGAAGATTGGGGTCTAGATGAGGTGTAATGCGAGAGTGAGACAGGATGCGGAGCATTAATCAGCCGCTTCTATCTAGAGCTCGAGATATGAGCTGACGTCTCCTCATTCGTAACACTCTCTCGCCACTCTAGCGGGCGAGAGAGTGTGTGCAGTGAAGAGACGGCGGCTCATTTCTCGAGATTTGCTCCTCTTGCATTGCAAGACGGAATAATAATGACGTTACAATCTATGTAGTTGGCGCGCGCAGTTGCAGAGAGGTTCGCTCAATCTGACAACTGTAGAGGACATGCCTGTCCAGAGCTAGCAGCTGTCCCATATTTCATCAAGAATAGGGGTTCATAGTTGCGCAACCCTGTCGAGAGCTTGGACACCCTTGCTTGAGGAGAAACAAGAGCGGCCTCATAAAAGAACGGTTCGGCTGGTCCCATCGCTTCTCTCTTTCCCTTCCGTTTGTCAATATGTCTCATTTTGCTGACTGACAACTAATAATATAGTAGTTTATTCCAATTAGATGCTTATCACGTGTTCTCCGTATTCATCTACATTAAATTGCTTTTCAAGTAGATGATCGCGAATTATCCGACGCGCAATGCTTTCAAACCAATTCGCTGTTAAATTTCCTATCAGTGATCTTCGAGTATTGCTTCAATATTCAATATTTTCAGTTCGTTCCCCCGGAGGAAACAGGCGAAATCATCGCGGCCATGAGATTCCGGACTTATTTGCGGTTAAGTGAGTGAAAAAAGACCAAATGACAGGTAAGTTTTATTTATCTCAATTTATTTTTGGTTTCGATTTATTTCGCGATTATCGTCCTGATGGTTAGAAAGCATAGCAATTGAACGAGATGTATCGGAAAGCCCGTTACACACACTTTCCATTTCAGATATTGTTCACGTGTCACTTCTCCAAAAGCATCTTCGAAATGGGTTAACAGTGAGTGAATTCTTTAATTATTCCTAATAAATACTTGACTTACTTCTGGAAATGAGTAGGCAGATGGGCGAGACGAGGGGAGATCGTGATGGTTAGAATCTGAAATTATTCCTCAGTAATAAAATATCGTAGTGTCTGTCTGTCGGTGCGTCCGTCCGTCTGTATGTCGGTCACACTTTTTTTCAAGTGGCCATAAATCGCCTTAGCATGCTTCCCCAAACCTATGTCCTTCACCATTAGACTCATAGTAAAAATATTTTTCCAAAAATCGATAATTAAAAAATCGATTATTAATTTCGTCATTATTATGAAATAATCCGTTTTCTACACCGTTAACGCCAGAAACTCGACCAAATCGATCGTGCTTGGCATCAAATTACTCGTTATCAAAATTTTCAAAAAATCGATAATTAATTTCGTCATCACTATGCAATATTGCGTAATGATGATGCAATATACCATTTTTTGCGCCTTTTTCGCCGGAAACTCAACCAAATCGATCGTGCTCGGCATCAAACTTCTCGTAATTAAATTTTTCAAAAAATCAATAATCAATTTCGTTATCACTATGCAATATGACGAAATACTTGTTTACAAAACTATTTTTCGCTCCGTTTTCGCTGGAAATTAGGCTGAATTTATCAAGTAGTTAGGTGGAACGCATTCACGCTTGCGGAAGGCTCGTGAGGCCGAGAGCGATCCGGAAAAA
>LS487350.1:97690-116372 GCA_900490705.1 Pristionchus arcanus
CTCTTGAGACCGAGAGCGATCCGGAAAACATTTATTATGTAGCCACTAAGTATGTTTGCAAATTACTGGTATGCGATTGCGAAGCGTTAGCATATTACCGGGATAACCCGGCGATGCGAAGCGCTTGCAGATGACTGGGATAACCCGGCGACATCTAGCCAGCGAGCGAGCGAAGCGAGCGTAGCTGGCTAGTTTATTGTTAACCGAAATAATACAAACAGTCTAATTGGCCTGAAATATGCGAGCTTTTACAATAAAACACCTATTTAGACGTTTGATCAGAGTGGTCACTCGCTATATATACGCACTCATATATGCGATCGCTATATGCACTCATGCAATCACAATTCGTGTTCCATAATACTCGAAAGCTTCTGAGCTGCGTAATTTCATCATCAGTGAACCAACGCCGTTATTCTTACAGAAAGAATTGGATATAGCTGTTACCGTATTCAAACCAACTGGGTGCGCGAGATGACCGAGAGTGGGAGGAGAATCGAGAGGCAATGATTATGGGAGAGAGGGAATGTGTTTGCTCAACTCTAGTTAAGTGCTCAGCCGAGTATACTGTAGCCTTCACGCAATGATCATAGACAGATTTCATAGATAATAATTTGGCCAATAGGCAAATGCGAAATAGTCCAAAAATACCAGGCCAGATCACATCATAGTGCAGTGAGTATGTGGATTGGTGTCTCGGATGAAGCGAGAGATCTACTATGAGAGCAACCTTGGCTGAGTATGACCCACTCATCTCGCACACATTTCTAGCGCCGGTCAAAACGTCTCTGCTTTAGCTCATTTTCGCTTGCAATGCCTATTTTTTAAAGTAAAAATGGGGCCAAAACATCTACCGGAATTTTGTTTTGCCATTCCACTGAAACAAAACAGTGGGAAAACAAATTGGCCTACGAGGCTTGAGGGTAGCGAGAGGGCTGTTGAGAAATAGAAACTGATCAAAACGGATCGAAGCCCGGAGGCTGATAGGCGACTGTGAGTGGAAGAGAAAGAGTGGTGAACAGCAAATGAGTTGTGAGAGCAATGGCCTCGTCTCTTCATTTTGCCTTATCTCTCGCCAGTCAGAGAAACGATAGAGTATTACGAAATGAGAGACACAGACCAGATCGGTTGTGACGTCAGCCCATGGGGCGGTTTTTGGCCGCGAAATACGGCGACAGGCGCGTGTGTGCGAGGGAGGAAGGATAAGAGGAGGGCGTGAATGGAGCAGGAACGGAGAGAGTGATTTGGATTTTCATCGGAGAACAGAACCAACCGAACTTACTTCGAAAATTTATACGATCGAAAAAGGCTCCTAAAGTTCTCTAAAGGGCGTTTAACTTTGATCAAAAGAAGTAAAATTACTCGTCAAATTCGCATCCCAATGATGGAAAGGAATATACATTGGATCAGGCCATCCGGTTTCAATCAAATAATTTTTCAGATATCGTTTCCCCTCTCTTTCTCTGATGCGGAGCTAACAATGTGCAATTTGTGAGTCCAGTAATCAGCTTTTATAATCCATGACATACGAAAAAGGCTAACTAAAGTTAGACATGCAATTGTGACGTCACTAGCGCACGTGAGTTTTTCCTCGCAGTTCACAGTGATAGTTAACTCACGGTTGCTAGTAAAATCGCTTGCCAAATTTCCAGTACATGGCCTCTGGCTCAAACCCGGCTCCGGTATAAATGGTACTCACTTCTTTGGCCAGCAAGGTAGGCGGTGCGCTGGCGCTAATGGAGGTCGGGGATCGATTCTGGAATTAGAGACTATTAGCTGTTCGAGTAACACAACTGATCAAGGGAAACAAGCCCGAGTGAGTTGGAAACAATGAAACCGATACGATTATCAGCAGAAAGGTTTGAAGCAGTTGCAACTCAATAGGCTTCTCGTGGGAAGGGTTGAAAAGAGACTAATAGGCGCACCAAATCGATCCAGCGTCTAGGCGAACTTGGGAGAAGAGAGACAATGGTGGTGCGTGAGAATTAGAGAAAAAATGAGGAAGGAGAGGGGAGCGGGCCCGGCAATGGACTGATTGCGAAAGATACTCTTGAGATTTGGATCAGATTCGGTGTCTGAATGTGAACGGTGTTTTGGGTCGATCATTTATTATTGGCATGTGATGTTCAATAAGATATGAAACATGACTACATATCGTCAGTGCCTGTCTCCCCATAGGAAATGAGGAAGAAAATATTTGGTGGAAGTACTATTTCAAGGTAGTAGATTCCATCAATCGATGCTATTTTCCGTAAAACTTGCAATGGGTAGACTGAGTCAGGCTGGAGAGGGAGGAGGGAGAAGCAAGGACCCTCCTCGATTGCAACGCTCTCTAGTGTCTCTGATCAATCTTCTGTCCTTTCCATTTCTCAGCTTATTCGAGGTGGTTTGAGGGATGAAGGAAGAGAGAGAGGATGACTTGAGAAATGATCGGGAAGGGTTGCACAGTGACTTGATGGCAATAGGTAGACTGACGGATGGAAGGGTGGAGCAAGGACCCTCCTCGACCGGAGCAATCTCTCGTCTCTCTGACCCAGCCTGCCCCCTGCCCTTTCCATTTCTCAACGGATTCGAGTACATAGTGGAATGACGGAAGGATAGGGGAATGAGGGAAGAGGGGAGGATCATTTGAGAAAGAAATTTAGACGGATTGCACTGGGACTCTATGGAATAGGTAGACTGAGTCGGAAGAAGAGGGGGAGAAGCAAGGGCTCTCATCAAACCAGCACTTTCTTCCCGCTCTAACCTTTCCCTGCTTTCTTGTGCCCCGTTTCTCATCGGATTCGAGAATATTGTGCTTTGGGGACAACAAATGGAGCGTTTGGTGATATGGTCGAGGACAGGTTCACTGTTCGGGAATGGTTCGAGCAAAATCAGGAGCGAGAAAAGATTGGTTGACACGGTGGTTGCGGAGGAGTCTAGTCGCCCGTATCAAAATAAGCCGAAAGGCTTTCAGTTCTCCCAACCGTTTTCTTCTCGGCTGTACAGGGAGAACTCCCTTAGAGCTTCGTTTCTCCATAGATCCATCAGTCGCGTGAATATGTGAGGGAAAAGAGGCGATAGGGCTAGTGGAGGGAGAGGCAGTGGAATTAGGAGAGGGAGGGGAGACTAGGCATACCGTAGTTTTCTCTTCCTCGAGGGGAGGAGAAGAAGGAGAAAGGTCAGTCAAAATTTGACGGGAGGAATCCAGCCAAAGTATGAGTTGAAATAAAATGAGTACCAACTGCGGCGGGAGGGGTGCGAGTAGGGGAGAAGAGAGGAGAAAAGAGGAGAAGAGAGACCGATCAGTATTAGACGTGAAGCTGCAGCAGCCTGCTGCGCAGCCGAAAGTAATCCGATCGACCTCAAATTTTTATGTGTTCCAAGACCATAAAGAAACCCTGAAAACGCGTTACATGATATTTTGCTGTGTACCAAGGTTGTCGACGTTTATACGCGAAACGAGTGATATGTGAATCCATCAAATGAAATAACAGTGGTAAGAAAGCAAGAAGGAAGAAGAAATGGTCTCATCATTCCGCACACTCTCTCACCGGTCAGAGAAGCGAAAGAGCACGCTAAAACAAGTGAGCGCCAAGTGTCTTGCCAAGCCATCCCTAGTTATAATAGAGCGGGTAGAGAGACGGGAGTTTTCGAATGGGAGAGATGAAGGAGGGGGAGGGAGAGAACGGGGGCAGAGGTTTATCAGCATTAGTCAGATGAGAGGAAAAAAGTAATTATAGTAGTGCGAGTGGATGGTCGCGAGTTTCCGCATGGGAGAGGAGGTGAGGGAATGATCGGGCGGTAGAGAGGCATCGAATGATCTACTATTGGAATACCTTACAAGGCAAAAGTGCAGAATCAACATGGCTTGTTAGAACGTGTCGGGAATATCGCGGGATGCGAGGGAGAGTAACTACTCATCTACAACTTGTTGGAATGGCTAAGATGATGCAGAGTGAGAGGGGAGCTACCGAATGGGAGAGATGGAGGAGGGGATGCCTAGAGGAATGAGACGGAAGATAGGGGGACTGATCAGCGTTTGACATAAAAGAGGCATGAAATTCTGATCGTGCTCCCCTCATGGGAAGTAGATGAGGGAATTATAGAGAGTAGAGCTCGAAAAAATGATACCACCGTCTCTTCATTTTGCACACTCTCTCGCCCGCCCGGTCGACGAGAGAGAGTGTGTGAAATGAAGAGACGGCGGTATCATTTCTCGAGCTCTTATAGAGAGAGAAGGAAGGAAGCCCATCTAGGTGCTTGTACGAGCTCGTACGCGAACTTGGCTGACGAGAGACAAGGGTGGTGCGTGAGAGTTAGAAAGGAAGAGTGGGTAGGGAGAGGGGAGGGAGCGGGTCCGGCAATGAACTGATTGCGAAAGAGACTTGAGATAAAGTTTAGGGAGTGATATAGATTGATAGAACGAGTCGCGAGGTTCGAGAGGATGTGAATATCATAAGACAGCCGGATGAGGGAAGAGTAACAGTGGGTAGATGGAGAGAGGGGCAGGAGCACTAATTGCGAAAGATACTTGCGTGCTAGAGTAGGTCCAGGAAGACATTCACTGTTATGGGTCGATAGATGGAGCTGTAGGACCATTTTGATCGAGGGATTGTTGCTCGAAAAGAAGGGACTACCATAGACAAACCTGCGTGGAAAGCGGCGAGAGAGGCGAGGCGGTGAAAGGGAAGGGAGAGGCAATGGATGGGAGAGAGGAAGGGGAGGGGCGATACTTAATCGCCCTTGACTACGCATACTGTAGCTCTCTATCTATCGCTCATGGTTACAGTGATATTTATCGGCAGAAGTATGGTGTTAGTTAGTCGATGCCAAAATTAGTAGCACACTTGCTTGGTTTCAAACCGTGAAAAGACAGTTGTTACGAGGAAGAAAATCGAGTTCAGTGGATCGGAAAATAGATCATCAGAAAAACAATCAAAATGAATAGAAGAGTGTGCAAAAAGGTATTATATTAAAATGAATGGAGTGAATGTGACAGTTGTAAGTCTGCCCCGCGGCCACCGCGAACCGCGTCGCATCTAATTGCGCGACGCGTTCCAACTTGCGGATGATGAAAATTACGGGAGTAAAACATGTTTTTCTCACTCTTTTCGTTGAGCCACTAACTTCTCCCTAACTATGACTATGGTGAACCTCAGCAGTTGAGCTTGGTAACCGCAAGAGAGAAGTGCTCATTCGAGTAGCATTCCTCCTTCCTGGTTGTTGAGCTCTGAGAGTGTTCACCACCCCTCTCCAACCTCCCGTCCCTTTCCATTCACCGCTAGGATTGGAAATTGCTGTGTCTCCGTAACGATTGAGTATGGTGAATTTTTGAGGAAGAGTTAATTACCTCAAGAAAAGGGAAGAAAAATTGAGAAGTCCCTTACCGATCAGAGTTAGAAGAGACTGCGAAATATGAAGAGACGGATAATACCTCTCACAGTCCTCATTGAAAAGCGCTCTTCCTTCCTGGTTGCTGTGTAGAGTGCGCAATACGGGCCACCGTCTCTTCATTTTCCACACTCTCTCACCGGTTAGGGAGGCGAAAGAGTGTGAGAAATGAAGAGACCAATTCCCCGTATTTCGCACTCTATTGCTGTGCTCTGAGAGTGTTCGCCGCTATTACCCCTCCTCCCCATCCTCCTGAGTCAATCAATCAAGGTTTCTTTTCAAGCTAGGTGGGTTGCTAGATGAGGATGTCACACTCCAGCCCCCCGCACTCTCCCCAGTTGTGGTAAAGGTTAGGGCGAGAGAGTGTGCGAAATGAAGAGACGAGGGGAAAAAATGTCGCCGGCTCTCTCAGACTGTCCAAGTCATTGACATTCAAATATCGCAAATGATCTCGAACCGCCCGCGAGAGCTATGTTGCGAAAAGAAAACGTGATAAGAATAGGAGTTTTGAGGACTAAAATGGGGATGGACGAGTAGGAAAATTCAGGAATACGAATCGAAACGTGGAAATTTCAGAGATATCTCGGACTCGGACTTATCTCGGACTGAAGCTCACCTCCACGCGCATGTCAGCTCCACGGAACTTCGGCGTCACTTGACAGACTGCCTGAAATGAATTAATTCATTCCGAGTGATCTTTGATCTATGCTGCCTAATCATTTCAATCTTGTATTGCCCAGTGGCTCTTTCTCATGATAAAATATTGTTTTTTTTACATTTGTTGATATTTGAGACTTATGACCGGATGCAAAATCAGTTTCAGCAATTTTTCGCTTGTTCAAACGGGAGGAAAGTCAAATAAAGAGGGATATGAGATGAGACTGACCTGGGATGCTGATTCATCATTCTTCTTCCCGATCTCTCTCCCTCCTCTCCTTCCATTACCAAATGCCCCTTGACAGACTATTGGTTTCACTCACATGGGCTCGATTGCAACGATCAATTCATTTGCCACATACTAAAAACGAACAGAAAATATTGTGCAAAAGAGAACAGGGGAGCCACAAGAAGGAGCCCTGTACATGTTCAATTTTGATCCAGCCGCAAATGGTCCCCATCCCCCCTTCTCTGAAAAACGCCCCGATTTCCTCTTGTCTTCACACGGGCGAACAGCCGATCAGAGAGGTTACAGGGATGCGAGAAAGGGTGAGTGAGAAACAGAGAAGAAGAAAAGAAGAAGGTGGAAAATTGAGAGCAGGCGGAGAAGACTGGGCGCCGAATACCACCGGCTCTCTCAGACTGTCCAAGTCATTGACATTCAAACATCGCAAATGAACTCGATAAGTCCGTGAGAGGTATGCGGTTGTACATATAATGATGCGATTGGGAAATCTGGATTAAATACTGAATGAAGCATGGGATCCACTAAGGCAGAAAATCGTGACATCACAGATCAAAGGTGAGTTGTAAGTCAAATGGTGTTCATCTCATCGGCGGCTCCCTCAGAGATCGCTCCGCATTCCCTGAATAAATGATTGAGCAATCTATAAATGAGTGAGCAATCTGACAAAAAGATGATAGACACCGATAAGATGAAATGGATGAAATTGAGCAATGAACAAAGAACAAAGGAACAAAGGATGAAATTGAGCAATGAACAAAGATGTAGATGAAGGATAGGGATAAGGGTCTATATAACATGCAAGAAATTATCATACCTCTTTTCTTCTCTTTTCCCCTCCTTATTACAATGTTGTTAGGCGCTCCTGTTTGTCGTTTGCGGCTCCAAAAATGGGACTCTCAGTGTGCTGAATTCGTATCTTCATTTTGCATTTTTTCTAAAAGTATTATCAATTAAGAAACGGATTCCTCTGAAAAGATATTCTGGCTTTGGGCATCACGCCAAAAAAATGCGCTTGGTCTCGATATCGCTAATTGCCTGCAACATCAGTAGCCTACGGCGATAGTGACTAAGCACCCTATCGATTCTCATTTCTCTAGTCATATCTCTTCTCTATCATCTCCCTTCTCTTCTCCGTTCTCTCCCGCACAGTCTGATTAGAGAGTAGGCACAAGGAAGAGAGACAGAGAGAAAAATGAAGGTGAAGCGCCGCAGATTTATCAATTAATTACTCCTTTAAACCCTTTTTTTGTTCTGATCTTTTGGCTCTTCCTTCACACCGTTCTCGGTATTCATTAGGGTTCTCTTAATGGAATTGAATTCCAATGGAATTCCAATAGAGTTCCATTACCTCATCATTCACCACACTCTCTCGCAACCAGAGCAGTCAAATCACTTTGTTCCTCTTATTGGAATTCCGGAATCAATTCCAACAAGAGAACTTTAGCATTCATCCGTGGTCAATTATATTTTGAACTTGCATATATGCTAATCTGAATGAATGTTTGAAGTTTCAGAACTTCTCCGACAACAATTGCTGCTACAACTATTGCTTCTCGTTCGTCAAGCCCATTCACTCAAACACAAGTGAGTTATTTTTCTAACATGCTTCGGAAAAAAAAATTTCCAAGAAAGAGTAATAAGGATGAGTGAAAGAGCTATAATATTAACCTTGTTTTCTTTCTGTCATCTCTTTCATCTCTTGCAACTTCGCTACTCGCAGAGAGAGAGAGAGCCGATTCACTGAGAAAGGATTGATTTTAGATAAAGATTAATTTAAAAAAAGTTAATCTCGTAAGGGAATGGATAAAACCCGAAACAGATAGCAAAAATAGTCATTTATGCTGGCCCTCTGCCCCTTCCCTTACCTCGTTCGGACGATCTTGTTTGTGTCCGCGGATCCTGTTCCCAATACGACGAGTGTTCCAGCAAAGGCACGACTGATTCTGAAACAAAATAGACTGTGTAGTGAAGAGGTCTGTTGCTCGAGAAGCTCAATAATCATTAAGAATCATGATAACAAATTAGCTAATTAAAATTAAGATCTGGTTTAATGTATTTCCATTCCATTAATCACTAAGTAGGAGCTTGGTACGGGCACTAATCTCAACACCAAAAACGTAGTTTCATCGTTCCCCTTTGCCGGAGAGAGATGAAGACAGACGAGGGCACCCATAATCCCCTCCCCATCACTTCTCTCTCAGATCTAGCATCAATCCCGCATTTTCGCCTCCTTACGGTAATGTAAACGAAGGGAACTAGACAAAATCTCGTAAAGAGCACAAATGAGATAGGGAGTGGGAGGCCAAGAGGCCTGGGATGGCCGATCTCGAGAGTGCAACACTACAGCGCAACAGCAGGGAAAGGCGCACCGCAGTAGTTATTAGCTACTAGTTAAACACCCCTCCGATTTCCGAAAGCGTTCAGAAAGTTCATACGCCCAATACTGGTTGAATCAATGCGCATTGAACTATTGTTCCTTCTTGGGCTTCCGACGGGACTTCGGCTTCTTTACGATTTACGAAACCACGCCACTATTCCCCACTTGGGTCATCAGTAGGAGTACCCAGAACGGAGTCATTGTCTCCTCGAGTGATAGAGAGGGTGAACCCGACGGGTCGATGGCTAGGGAAAGCAGCTGGGCTCTTATAGGTGCGAGAAAGGGGCGGGCCGCAAGGTGGGAGATGCCGAAGAGGTTAGAGAACATGCAAATCAATGAGAGATAGGACAGTCAGAGGGTTGAGGGGGCAAAGTTGACTCTCAAAGGCGCTTACTCATAGAGATATCTAGATGAGATATTGCTGATAGGAAGCATAATGAAAGTATTGCATGGGGTTTTCCTACCGACAATGCAATCGATAAATCATGCATTCAATGTTACGGCGATGATCTACTTTTTGTCGTTATTAGCGCTCGTTGTTAATCCATGATATTACTGTTAAGATCTATTTAGTATGTCACACTCCATGATCACCCACTAATCGCGTTCGAATATAAATAACACAACAAATACTACTACTCTACAACTCGATACTTATTTTCTTTCAACTTTCATATAGTTAGGCAAACGACATTGAAAGACTTGGTTCTTTGTTTTGGGGGGAGTGGCGTACAAAAACGCGTTTCCCGCACTCCTGATTTGACATGCTCTTTTGTTCAGACCGGCGATAGTAAAAAGAGGAGTGCGAGAATATTTTGCGTTTACTTGCTAGTCTACTTCCAACTTCAATTACAGTAAATGTAACAGCAATGATCAATTCGTGATTCAACTAGTTTCTCCATAAACTTTCACGGTCGTAGAGGGTTAAGGGATCGACTGAACGCTGAATTGGAGTTGGCAGAGCCCGCTTTGAATGCATATCACTTTTACCTTTGGCTTTTACCTATGAATTCACGTCTAGAGATGAGAAAGGAACAGCAAAAGAAAACAGAAAAGCGCAGCGCAGCGTGGAATGAGAGGGAATGAAAGAGGAGGGAGAGGTATTAACTCTTATGGCAGAGTTATGGCAGAGTGGCCGTTCCGTTTCGCTCTTCCATAAGCGATCGGTGCGATTTGCATCAACCCAAAACTCTTCTCTCTTCCTTTCCCATCTCTACTCACGTCTCTGTCTCCGCTGATGTTGCCCATTCTTCCGAGTAGCCCGTCGGAGTAGAATTGCAATTTGAAAGAGTCCGCCAACGATTGACCTGCAATTCATCCATTCTATGAATTGGAGCAAGCGAAGGAAATGGCGACAAATTAATTTTGATTCTTCAATTGCCTGCAATGACGCATGCACAAGTCGACATATCGGCATACGGCACTCATTGCTGTCCCCAGACTGATGTGCTAACGAAAAAAACATTTCATGCGAAACCTTCCCTAGTGCAGTTGTGGGAGCGCTGTCAAAACACAGCATTCTATCACGCGTTTCGCGTATAAACGTAGACAGCCTTGGTACAATGCAAAATATCATGACACGAGTTCTCACCGGTTTTGGGTTGCTTTATGGTCTGGGAACATGCCCTGAAAGTTTGAGGTCGATCGGATCGTTTTCGGTCGTGCAGCAGGCTGCTGCATCGGCCAAAGGCCGAATTTTAGATCCCAGATGTCTGCCGTTAGCAGATGTTTTCATGAAAAGTGCACAATAGAAACTCTGCCTTATTTTTGACCAACTTTATGGCTGTTAACTTTTTGTGAGAGATATATACCCAGAATTTGCATAAATCGTTAATTACAACTCTATTTATCAAAATTTTGGGGCCATTTTTAAAGTCCCCCATGATTTTTTTAATGAATCTGGTGCAGAATCACCTGCCGAATCGAACGGTGTATTTCATGTTTCATAACTCGTGACCTTTGTAAAGATACATTCGATTATATCACTCAGCTTCATTAAGTTCTCCTCTATCACACCGATCCCGCACGCGTCGCTCGCGCAGAATGAAATGAGAGAGGGGTGAGATCGGTGTGATAGAGGAGAACTTAATGAAGCTGAGTGATATAATCGAATGTATCTTTACAAAGGTCACGAGTTATGAAACATGAAATACGCCGTTCGATTCGGCAGGTGATTCTGCACCAGATTCATTAAAAAAATCATGGGGGACTTTAAAAATGGCCCCAAAATTTTGATAAATAGAGTTGTAATTAACGATTTATGCAAATTCTGGGTATATATCTCTCACAAAAAGTTAACAGCCATAAAGTTGGTCAAAAATAAGGCAGAGTTTCTATTGTGCACTTTTCATGAAAACATCTGCTAACGGCAGACATCTGGGATCTAAAATTCGGCCTTTGGCCGATGCAGCAGCCTGCTGCACGACCGAAAATGATCCGATCGACCTCAAATTTTCAGGGCATGTTCCCAGACCATAAAGCAACCCAAAACCGGTGAAAACTCATTCCTCGACTTTATTGGTTGTACCAGAATATCACTGTTTGTCTACGATTTTACACGAAACGCGTGCTATACCGACAGAAAGGGGTTGTGGTCAAACTGCAACCTTGAAATATGAAATGTTTCTGAAACTTATCCCGATTCTCATTCTGAACGTTTGAAATCCGGATAGGTTTCAGAGACATTTCATATTCTCATGTCGATTTGTAGTTCGATTACGGTGTGGCGGGAAAATTCAAATCTTAATCCCATTGTTCACCCTTTTCTGGAGAGAACAAAGGGGGTCAGAATGCTGTGGTAATAGCACAGATATGAGAAGGAGTCTGCTTGAGAGAAGTGGCCGCGGCTAGAAGGTAGAGCGCTGTGTACGATCACGCACTTTGTCATTTTTCGATAAGAGCCCCCCCCTCCCCAACGTCTTATGAAACGTCTTATGAAAGAACAGCCAGGAATAATTCAGAAATAATGAAATCTATACTACGAGAAAGTAGTATAGATAGTATAGATGGTGGGGTATACAGGTAACCGGCCTTACCTGTATACCCCGCCAGGCGTGGTTGTCTCATGATAACTGTAAAATAGCCTTGATTGTGGAAGCAACTTTAACGACAAAGTAGCGCAAGTGACAATGATTGTGCAACGAAATACTAGGTTTATGATCTCCGTAATGTTTTCTTATCAAATGAGCAAATGCATCGAATGGTGCCAAAGTGACGTTTTCGTTTCAAAAAATGTCCAGCTCACGACTCTGATCAGCGAACAGTCTACATCTTGTTATCTCGTGTTAGAGTGAAGCATTACTGGGATCAGGGAGGAACCTAAACTCAAGAGCGGAGAGATGTATGCGCGCGTCTTTTCATGACGAATAGTGTGTGAGACGGTGACTAAGAGATGAGACATTGACAAAATAAAGGGCACGGACACGAGACAGATGAAAGAGCATCGATTACGATAGGAGACAGCGTTCATCATCAACACTCCGTGTAACTTTTTGAAACACAGTTTTGAGAATAATAAATATGTTGCCCGGCATTCTTAAATAAATACCGATAGCTATGCTCCATATATTTAGATGACATTGAAACTATGGATCCAATCAGCGCTGTTGAAAACGCGCAAAAATGTGCAAACGACAATGTGGGAGTGCGATGACATCACCATAGAATTAGCAACTCTCTTACCAAATATCTAACATCTGGCCTTACCAGTGGGTCCCACCTAGCGTTGTCTTACGACTGTAAAATCGCTTGACGTGGATACACCTTTACCTTTTACCAAATATCGATGTGGGTGTTTTCTCGAAGCGCGCGTGATAAAACAACTCCCGCTTCTACGAAGAATCACAGTCCTATTCAACAGAACGACAGAAATCACTGAGCAATGGAAGCAAATAATGACTATAACCAACCTATTGCAGTGGTCCGCCCGCAGTACTCTCCCAGCTCGAGCTCGTCGTCGACGCCCTCATCGCCGACGCCGTCGTGGCTACACAGAGTCCTCCCAGCGTCACCTCGAGGCAGCTCGACCTGCAATGAGGTTAATGAGGACCAGATCTTAAAATATGAGCCTCAGACTCTTCACTTTTTTTACGCGCTACTCACATTTTGAGTTATAATAAGGACTTTATATGAACAAAATTAGCACATTTTTTCTGTATTTGATTAATCTTTTTTTTAAAGAAAAGTGCCAAATTGGCATTTTTCCGATAGATCATAAAAGCGATCATATGAGAAATTAAGGATGGAGAACAAGATTCACAAAACAAAATATAATTTTGCAGTACGCGGCTTTCCATGCGCTGCACAAGCTGCGGAATCACGCGCTGCATCGGGAAAAGTATGTAAATTTATCCACTCGAAAATCGAAATTAAATTTCTATGAATAAAAAATTCATTAATATGTTGTACATTCCTGTTTTGTTCCAGGTTTTGCATGGAGCAGGCGGAACGCGAAGAATGCGCCATCGAGGAAAATAAATTCTGGCAGCAGGTATCAAACATCATCAGCAAATGCCAAAATAAGTGGTATATTCTCGATTTATTGCAGGCAAAAAAGGCGAACGAAAGAGCGGCAGAAATCAAGCAGAATATTTATGATCTGGCTTGTCGGTAAGAAATTGTGGGCCCATAAGATCGTTCTCTATATTTTTACCATTGCAGTTCATACGCGTTATCGCTTGATTGAAGATTCTATGCTAACAGTGTCCAGATTCCAGATTACACTAACAATAACAGCTAAGTTTATCATGCTTTTATCTAGATGATCGCAGTACTTACTAGGGTTGGCTAAACGAGGTTTACGGGCTCGCTATAGGGAGAGGTCACGTAACGAGCTCGCTACGATTGAGAGAGCGTAGGGGGAGGCGTAGTGAGCCCGCTACGCCTCGCTTCCCCTCGCTACGAGATGGGAAGAGACCCTCTTCCTTTCACACTCTCTCTCGCCGTTCTCTGACCGCGCCCTCTCGTAGCGAGGGGTAGCGAGGCGTAGCGGGCTCGCTACGCTCTCTCACTCATAGCGAGCCCGTAATCTCGCTATCGTTTAGCCAACCCTAGTACTTACAGGCGTAATAAAGATCCCCTCGTGCTCGATCTTCATGGACTCCTTCGAGATCAGGCTGTGAAGTTGCTGGATCACAGAATTAACGAGATTACAAGTGAGCTTGAAATTGTAGACTTTAAAATTTGCTTTATATTGTTATTTTATTGAGTTTGAAACGCCTTTCTCATTTTTGCACCTTTTTATGTAATTATACAGATCGAGGAAGTGCGATTGGACGAGATGTTGAAACCGTAGAGCTCACGGTGATCACTGGTGAGTTTTTTCATTTATTTTTTTAAAAATTATCCTATTTCAAGATTCTAATTGCAGGCAAGGGGCGCCATTCACATGCTGGCGTTTCGAAAGTTCGGACCGATGTTCTGGAATTTCTAGAGCAAAACAATTATCAGTCAGTTTTGCGTTTTCGGCTTATTTTTAGGCTTACTATTTCTTTTTATTGAACACTATGTTTTAAAGGTACATTTCCGCTCGCAACAACTACGGGCGGATTCAAGTCTATCTCTCGTGCTCATCGTAGACTAAGGGAAATATTTGAGAAAGATACGGCTAGATGCCGATTGTTATGTAATTATTCTGGTATTGTGTAGATGTTTTGTGTTCACTTTTGTTTTTTATTCAAACATTCCTAAATCTAGTGATCCGCGATATGTAAAGAGGGTTAGGCAATACCCCCATTCCCCTCTCTCCTCCCTCCCTTTGATCTCTCCTCTTTTCAGTATGTAAATATAGCCCCTCTCGCGCCGTAATAACGAAGCCGATCTCGAACTGGCAACCCTGCATCCCTGAATTTAGTATATATTAATTTATTTAACTTTTCACAATTCTGTCTGTTATATTCTGCCTGGTTGCCTTGTTCATTGCCTGGTGCTGCCATAGTTGTTATATGTGATGTACACAGTTACGGTGCAAACGCCCCATTGATAAAACAGGTCGTATAACACCATGAATTAAACGATGAATAACGCAATTCAGTCAGATTATCCTCCGGTCCACCACGAACCTTTAGTTTATTCACAAACATGCTCGAAACAAGGATGAAATTAGCACTCAGAAGACAGACTTTTCACTAGAAGAGTAGTCAAACAGATCAAAGTAGCACCAGATACCTCCAGTTACTCGCATCAAGATTCAAACACTTTCTCACAACGTTCATGTTAATGTTTTCTTTCTTTGTTGTAAGTTAGGACTCCTAACGCATTTCCCCGTTGATACTAGCAGCTCCAGCACTAGAAGGCATCCAATTGAGTGTCGATTCGCCAGAAGGAAAAAAGTGGTGAGCAGAGACAGTGAAATACAGATCATCAATCCATTTTACATTTTAAACTGATTTCGACCGAGACAATCTCATCACTAGAAAAGTAGTCGCACAGGTCGAAGTAGCGCTCGATATAGAGAAATCGGAGATTCTCATTATCGAGGATAAAAACCACACGTTTGCCACGAACGTAATCATTGCGAGACTCATCGCAAATTCCTTTTAACGTTTGACAACAACAACAACAACGTCTCCAATTATCACACTTTTTACATAAAGATCGTCGAGAAAGGTGTTTGGTGGAAAAGACTTTACCGAGAAAGGTTAGAAATATGGACGTCGAATGATGGTCGAGAAGACTTCCAGTATGGACATATCAAGTTAGATCTTCAGAAAGATGGAGGGATGAGCTCAATTGAAGAAATAACCGATGGCGCGTGACTGTAGACGACTGGCTACAACTTCTCCATGATCATGCCCCTGCAATTACAGCATTCTATTTTATTATTTTCATTGTTAATTATGATATCTTATGATATGCGTGAAAGAGATTATTAGATCTGTCGTTTTATAGTGGTGTCGTTGGTACGGTGTGTTCTAGAGTTGATCGTTAGGAATGACGGAATCGATTCGGAAATCACGTAGTTTCACTCTCATTCCGGATCGAACAAAGGCTGTCATTCCGCATCGATTCCGTATCGATGCAAATCACCCCCATTCATCGAATCGCGAGGGAACGAATGGTGTAAGGGAGGAATGCAAAGTTATGTTTCATTCCTCAAATGAAAAGCCATCTGATTTCACTATTTTGAACACAGTGAAACTCTTTGTGGAAATAATTCATATATTTATTCTGAAACTGAAACATATCTCTAATTACCTCTTCTTAGTCTCGCACCGCTCTTTCACACGGCATCCGAAGAATGCGATCGATTTGCATCGATACGGAATCGATACGGAATGGCCATTGTTCGACTTTCATTCCGGAAAAAGAGGATAATTGAATTTGCGATTCGGAATTTCCGTATTCCGTTTCCGAAAGGTCAACCCTAATCCCCACCGATCCCCTGAGTCCCGGAATGAATTCTACCATTTGGCACTTTGAGGGTGGGATAGGCATGGTTAGAGGCACCCAAAACCGCAAAGAACTCAAGACCAAGTTTTCTGTCAGTTTATCTGTTCGAAAAAGTGACGAAAAAAAGATTTTTTTTAATTTTTGCGATATTGTAGGTCGAAGACGGATCCGCACAACCCGGGGCGCATTCTCATCAAGCTCGCCTGAATTTTGTTCATTCCAAATGAACATATACTTAGTAAAAAACTGGAACAATACAGCGAAGATTAGCATGGCCCCTGCGCAAGGATGAAACGCAAATTCGTGAATGTGTTACATGTAATTATGTTGTACTTGTTTGTAATATGTTTGAATTTGTTTTAGGGATTTTACTTGTATGATTAATTATTACAGGATCAAGCATAGTATATTGATTTGTTGTGGTATTCCGTGAGCTTATTTGTTTTTCTTTGCCGGTAACCGCTATTGAACCTGTTGTGAATCTTTGAAAACTTTCTTGCTCTTGTCACTTCGAGTATTCGTTCATTTTTCTTTACATTTCTTTAACAATTCTCGGTTGTTTCTTACTGATAAATAATGAATTTATGTGCGACTTCAGAGACTACGCATCAAAAAGTGAAAATGCGCTTACAAATAGAAAAAATACTCGAATCTTCAGTTTCCGATTTCGTTGTGGAACGCCGTATACAGCATTCCAAATAGATAGAAAACGGAAATAGAGAGCCCGTGATAGCCCACCGTAACATCTAAAAATCCGGCAAGAGAAAGTGCATGGCCGGGGGTTGAACCCCCGACCGCTGCGAACCTAACATTAAACCTGAAACTTACCTCTGCGCCATGACGGCTGTGCTCACCGATCCTAGAATCGCCTACCAGTTCGTGGGGTTCTTCCCGCTCTCACTATGCAAATGGAGCGTCGATGGCGCCTCCTTCCTACCGTACTCCCAATTTTTCTCTCAGAATTGTCGCGTCAGGAGATAAGAATTCACGATTTGTGGGAAATAGCAGAAAGTTTCGTTTTCACACCATTTCCCAGGGAAAGGAATGCTGTGCGTAGCCTTCCCTTATCTCATGATACGGCTACCGTACCCTACTCCACGACCCCGTACGACAGATTGTTTTGAATCAACGATTTAGGGAAATCAAGGAAAAATATTCTGCTTCAATATACAGTCGACGACAAAAGTCATGGGACACTTTTTGAAAGTGTCATAACTTTTGAGCCAGCGAATCTATTGAAATGATTTTCGGAGATGGCATGGGAAATGTATATGACAATATTTTGCATATAAATCGGTATTGTGAAAAATCGATACTATTGCATAGTGGTGACGCAATCGAAGGGTACAAATTCGAAAAATCATTATTCCTTGGAGGAATTTTTCTAACTCCCCAAACTTTTTGTGTATAGACATATGATCGAGGGCTACCCAGAAAAAAAATTTCAAGTTGCTGCCGATTGCAGCAGCGGCTGCAGAATTTTTGCGAAATCAGGGTCGGATTTTCATAACTCCGCTCTCAGACGTGCTAGAGACTCGTT
This sequence comes from Pristionchus arcanus, assembly GCA_900490705.1. NCBI lineage: Eukaryota > Metazoa > Nematoda > Chromadorea > Rhabditida > Neodiplogasteridae > Pristionchus > Pristionchus arcanus. The sequence goes on from LS487350.1 coordinate 115,274, forward strand.
CTAAGGATCATTCTGCTTCTTATGACGAGTAACAAAGATCCTGAAAGTATGGTAGAGATTGGCCGTCATTTACATTTTTTACACTCAAAAGTCACTTTTTATGAAGACCCGAGTTTGAGCATGTGTCATTCCAAGGATGAATTTTGTAAACACGTGGTTTTGGTGCAGGAACATCGTAAAACCATCCATGAGTAATATCTTCAATTTTTAGAGCAATTGCTTATTTCTCCAGTCTGTTGTAATCGAATTACGGAGGCATATTCAATTTGAAGAGTGCGAAAAATTGAAGAGAATTTCTCTTCAACTATTTTCATAGCGGTTGAATTATGCCCATACTTAGCCAAAAAATCAGCCACATTTATATTATTATCGTGGCACATTTTCAGAGTTCTAGCTCGGATAGAACGCAAAATAATAAATCGCAAACTTTCAAAAGCTATAATTGTCGAACTGAATATGCCTCCGTAAATCGATTACAACAAACTGGAGAGAAAAGCAATTGCTCTAAAAATTGGGGATATTACTCATGGATGGTTTTGCGATGTTCCTGCACCAAAACCACGTGTTTACAAAATTCATCCTTGGAATGACACATGCTCAAACTCGGGTCCTCTTAAAAAGTGATTTTTGAGTGTAAAAATGTAAATGACGGCCAATCTCTACCATACTTTCAGGATCTTTGTTACTCGTCATAAGAAGCAGAATGATCCTTAGAACGAGTCTCTAGCACGTCTGAGAGCGGAGTTTTGAAAATCCGACCCTGATTTCGCAAAAATCCTGCAGCCGCTGCTGCAATCGGCAGCAACTTGAAACTTTTTTTCTGGGTAGCCCTCGATCATATGTCTATGCATAAAAAGTTTGGGGAGTTATAAAAATTCCTCCCATGAATAATGATTTTTCGAAAAAGTACCCTTCGATTGCGTCACCACTATGCAATAGTATCGATTTTTCACAATACCGATTTATATGCAAAATATTGTCATATGAGGCCGTTCGCCTAAGGTTCAACAAGCCTCCGCAGAGGTCGGGAACAGGTAAAAAAATCGAAAGGTCTAAAAAGTTGCCCCTAGGGGTTATTTTTGATCCTCTACACGATGGG
>LS487350.1:125504-170398 GCA_900490705.1 Pristionchus arcanus
ATTTTCGAAAGCACAGTTGTAGAGAATTTCAAAACCTATATTTTGCTTTTTTTCGCGAATCTCTATCTCAATTTTGAAGGAAGTTATGATTTTTCGAAAATCCGACCGCTCCGGAGCCGGATTTTTGGCAGGAATGAGTTTGTCGCCTATTCAAGTTAGGATATCATTCATGGTCCATGGATGCACGAACCCTGAAAATTTGGGCCGAATCGAAGCACTTTGAACATTTTGTAAATGGGGGTCTGAAATTCATGCAATCTCTCAGAAGAGCTGTGATATATACATCGCTTGTCAAATACATTTTATGCGTACCTTCTTCTCATCCCAATTCAGTTGTATGCTGTCCGCGATTGTGATTCGCATCTTAGACATGGCAAAGTCTTCTACGCATTTCTTCAAACCACGAGAGGCCTGAACAAAGATTTATCAATCCATCTCCATTTCGAGGATAATGAACCGAGATTCATGAGCACCTGCAATGAATTTTTAAAAAATTATTTAAAAAATTAAAATAATTAAAATCGAAGATAAGAAACCTAATTAAAAGAATTTAATAATTATATATATTTTAATAACAAAAATTCAGACCAATCGAAGATGCGGAACGGCCTCGGGCGCCCACTCCAGCAGCTCCCACACAAGTTCCGCGGGCATCTTATTGATTAGAGAGGGCAACTCTTCTGAAGGATCCTGAAGCTTGGCCTTCTTGAGCTCCACTTCTTCCTCACGATTGGCTGCCGAACGAGTTTTCATTCTGAAATGGATGCAATTCATGAAGCAAACATTCAGAATGCATAAAATATATACTAGAAGTTAACATTCAATGGAAATATGATAAACGAAATTCAATATAAGTTTGAGAAGACGCTATCATATAGAAATATAATTGAAGGAAGATAATACGAAACAATTGCGCGTTGAATTATTGTATATTGACGCGACGCGTACCGCGTCGCTCAGCCTATAACAACTTCTGAGCCAAAACTACCTGAAGTGATTGAGTAAAGTGAAATGGAAGGATACGTAGGAGAGCGGTCCTGTCACACTATCCTATCTTTTTTCGTAAACGGTATTTATTTTTTCTGATGTTTTTCCACATTTAAAGGATGTACATCAAATCGCAAAATGTCAAGGAGAAAGTATAGTTCAAATGGTTCATGGATAACTGTTTCAAATTCAGTTCACCATATTTTCCACTCTAATTATCTATTTATCAATACCGATTGTCACGTTCGAATCATGGGAGAGGTGACTGTTGTTTGTCTGAGTCGTGCAAGAGAGGGAACGAAAAGGAGAGAGGAAGTTGTTGATCGCAGAAAAGATGTAATGTGAGTGAGAGACCGCGTGAAATGAAGCGACCCAGAGAGTAACTTTCGTTCTCATGAGAGCTGGGGGGAGGCAGAGATGGGAAACGAAGTACACAGTCGTGTCCCCTGACTCTCTTGGGGAAGGGGGTATTGTGGCTGCTCAGTTCAGACTTTCCAGAATTTTAAAAAAAATTTAAAAAGAATTTTTTTCAAAAATCAGTTCGGCAATAATCCAAAAGACGAAGGAAATGAATGTTACGTAGGAAATGAAAAATGAATGAAAGGAAGACAAATATTGAAGGATACATTTTTGGCTTTTTATCATGCGTCGCTTGTTTATTTTATGTGCATCAAGTGGTTAAAATTTGAAATGAATAGGTGTCTGTTGGAGGAACAACATACCGCTTGCTCTCCGATTTGAAAACATTTCTGCAACACAAATTGATAATGCCAAGAGTCAGTATATCAAACGCCGTTTCTTACGTGTTCTCTACAGAATGAACTTTGTGTAAACAACACGGAACAAAGACTGGGTAGCTATGATATCAGCCATTTGAGTTATGGGTTCTCTTTGACACGGAAGAGAAGATAAACTATCGGAAGAAAGATCCCATTTCTCTCTTTCCTTTTCCTCCTGCTCCTTCAAACGCCTCGTGACTTCTTTCATTCGAAAATTTTTTTTCCAACACTGCGGATTTGCCCATTTGAATAGCCGCACAACCTTTACATCCGCTCGGCTTATTCTTTCCGGCCAGTGAGCTGACTCGAAACAAGTGCGATTTATCCATTTTTTTGACAGGAAAAGATTCTTGAATCTAAGATAAGATTGGCCCCTGATTTATCCATATGAGGCCGTATGCGATAGAGTCGAGCAGAGGCCGGCACAGGCCAAAAATATAAATTCTCTGAAACTTTGTGATTTGAGGTTCTCGAGTCCGCTGATAACGATGGGCGTATTATTTTTTCACGTCGAGCCCCCATTGTCTCCAGACGACGTCACGTCGAAATCAGAATTTGCTCATTATCTCAGCACTCGCTTTCGCTAAAATTAAGTGAGTATGGCTCCCAGGGTAAAATTTCATGCTGATAACGTCTGCCTACTTTATTCTTAATGAATTTTTAAAATAAAGCTTGTAAAGGTAACTTTTCACTGAGTCAAATGCAAGTTGTGAAACTTACACAGATCGGACCGGAATGACGAGTAGATTCATATCCCAAAATTTCATCCAATTTCCGCATTACATATTCGAGAAAATCAACTTATTGTACTACCGGCTTGTAAGTAACTCTGACGATCATTACCCTAGCTGGCTTCCGATCTTTTGATCTACCAGAGTCTCTCGATCGTGACCTCTTCCCAGTCTCTGCACTCTCTCCATTCCCCATGCTCTCTCGCCTCTCGTAGGGCCGAGACTCCGATCGATAAGAGGAAGGAAGTAAACAAGTGGAAGGATCGTCAGAGTTACTTACAAGCCGGTAGTACTATAAGATGATTTTCTCGAATATGTAATGCGGAAATTGGATGAAATTTTGGGATCTGAATCTACTCGTCATTCCGGTCCGATCTGTGTAAGTTGCACAACTTGCATTTGGCTCAGTGAAAAGTTACTTTTACAAGCTGTATTTTAAAAATTCACTAAGAATAAAGTAGACAGACGTAATCAGCATGAAATTCTACCCTGGGAGCCATACTCACTTAATTTTAGCGAAAGCGAGTGCTGAGATAATGATCAAATTCTGATTTCGACGTGACGTCGTCTGGAGACAATGGGGGCTCGACGTGAAAAAATATTACGCCCATCGTTATCAGCACACTAAAGAACCCCAAATCACAAAGTTTCAGAGAATTGACATTTTTGGCCTGTGCCAGACCCATCCGAATTTGCTCGATTCTTACGCAAACGGCCTCATATGTTTCGATCCTTAATACTGAGAGAGACACATTCGTTACTTTCGACGGTGACATTTTCTTCCCTTGCAAGGTGTAATGAATGAATCATAGGGATGGCACAAAGAAGACCCGCGAAAGAGAGAAGGAAATAAAGGAGGAGGAGAGAAGGAGAGAGGGAAGAGATGGGATGGTAGGAAGTACCGGGTGCTGTGGTGTTGAAATAGCATGTCTTGTGTTTCTGTTGCACATTCATTTTCTCCATCTTATTGGATTATTGTCGATCAGTTTTTTGTCCGTTGCTTAGAGAGCATCTGTTCTGAAATTTCGGAAAGCTAGAAATGACTTTCCTGAATGAGTTTCAAATCTTGATTCGCTAAAAACGCCCCTTTCCCAAAGATTGCCAGCGGGCGTGAGAACTTCGCACTTGTGTTCCCCCATCTCTCTCTCTTCTTTTCCTGAGAACGGAAGGTATTGTCTGTTTCTCTCCATATCAAACGTTCTCTCGCTGTCCCTAACTAGCACGTTGGTTTCGCCTGGCGACAAAGAGGTGCCAATCATGCGCATTCTTTCGCGGTTTGTTTCCGCAAAAAGCGTTTTCCTACAAATGAGCGATCGTATGGTTACGCGCAATAGTTTCCTCCGTTCTTCCTCCAATATTTTATAGTAACTTGACATTTTTACTATATTATTTGGTCAATGTCTTGCACGATTTTTCTTATTCACCACCTTATTGCTCAAATCCGAGTCCATTGCAGAATGAAGACTCGAGCGGGATCGAAAAGAGAAGCTGAAGATACAATCAATGATCTCAAACGAGCAAGGAATGCTCCAGGATGCTCCCCGATCGAGCTACTGCCTCCAGAGCTATTGAGCGAGGTACTCGATGGAGCGCCGGAAGCCGTTCCTCATCTCTATAAGGTTATTGAATAATGTTATATTGAAATTTAATTTTCATTTATTGATTATTTTTACTTACACTTTTCCTTGTAAGGCTTCATAAAAAATGTTTTCCGAATCTCTGTTTTAAATTCTTCGGAGCCTTGATCCAGATTTTTGCAAAATATTGGGGTGTCCCATAAGTTCCCGGACTGAATTTTTTCCCTTATTTCTACAAAGAGTTTCGATGTACTTTTAAGAGAACATTATAGAGAGTATGTTGTTTGTTCATTTCCATTTGTGAGGTAGAGAAATCACCGAAGTTTGAAAAATATACATCGTTTCGTATAACTTGAGAGAAATGGATTTTTTCCGTATTTCACGAATGGGGTGAGGTCCAAAAACGGTTGACGTCTGTAACAGTATAGGAGAGGCTAAGAATTTGTTTGACCGCAACCCCGAGCATCGAAACAGTATTACGTCATAGTTACGAAATCAGAAGTTTTTGACTATTTCTGAGAATACTCGGTTTACAAAAGGCGATAAAAAATGGGAATAAGTTTCGGTACTCCTAATACTATATTATTAAAACTATTTGGGCTAGATCTTATCATTATGCGCCCGAAAAAATTCCAAAATGTTTAAAATGACCCTCAACCGCAGACATGTTCTTGATATTTTTTTTATTTTTCACGTTTATCTTTCGATAAAAATAAAGTTTTAGACTTTCAAAAAATAGTCGATGGTCGTTCATATTTGTCAGAAAAATCAGGGGATCCAATGACCTTTCCACGCAAGAAAGAATTTTTTCTAATAAATATAAAAAATCACGTTTTCCGCTAATTACGTCATTCCATCTTTATATTTTTAGTGCCGCGAAATTTTCTTCTACGGTACCTGAACTATATGTAATTTAAATTTTCTATTAATCTGAGATGGTTCTCTTGAAAAAGTATATCGAAAAATAGTCCGGAAACTTATGGGACACCCTAATATTTTTGAAAAGTTAAAAATTCGGTGTAAAGTGCACAACAAGGAATCATTTGATCGCTTGCACAACTGATAATGCAACAATTTCTTATTTCGCAGTGATTTACAATACAGTTCTCGGAAGTTTTTACGAACGGCCAGGACCACTGGCCCATTAGTCAATATTATGCAAAAAAAAAGACAATATTGCGAGTAATAGGTAGAAATTATATGCACGATAAATCCTACCTCAATTTATCATCTTTCTTGCAGACTTCTCGATCAATGAAGGATCGCATTGAAAATTATGCAAAACAGGATGGAATGCGGATTCCGCTGGCTGAAAAGCTCGTACTCAAATGGGGGACAAATCAGGTACGAAACTTATGATTATCGCGTTTACTTTTTCTAGGATAACATATTCGGATGACTTATTTTTTTTCCAGAAAATGTGTTTGACATTGAACAAAAAAATATTATCCCTCATCAAAATCATTTTCAGAAGAATCCCCAGGGAGTGTTGGCTGTACATGTTCATGTTCCACAAGAGATTTCACCATTGTTCGAGCTCAGAGCACGCCTCCTTTACGGATCGTTTACTGATCTTCCCCGACTCTCTAAGATCGTGCTACGCGTTGAAAGCCACGAGCTTGTGAGTACTTTCTTCATGCGTCGTTGAAAAGCCAGCAAAAAAATAGTATCATCAGGTGTACAAGTTTGAGTTCGCAACAATGGAGAGAGATGGGGATGTTTTGGGACTGATGAATAAAGTCCTGGGCGGTCGCATCTCTGGTTCGATCAACCTCAGAGGCAGGCAAATGATCTTACCGCCATTCCCATGCGCCGCAACTGCGCGACTGCTGAATGGAATCCGTGGATCTAACCTGAGTGTGCTATTCGGGAATTTGACTGATGATTTGTATGGTATTTTCTCTTTCTTTGATCATAATATCAGTTTTTTTTCTCACAATCAGCAATTTTTATAATATACATTACGGAACCGTTTCTTCAACACAATACTGTTGATGAAGTTCTCTTTTTTTAATAAGTGCTATCGTTTAGGATAGCACTTATTCTTTTAGTCAAGGCTTATGATTTCAATTTTTTTTGCAGAGGCTCTACTCATGTGGTTATCTACTCGCTTTCAAAGAGTTTATATTGATAATGCGCAATACTCCAAGTTTCAATGCAATTCATTCGGAGTTCCACGCAACGAATGGGCAGAGCTAGTTCTGGATATGTTCTCGAACAAGCTACATACGCTGAAGATCCCTGATTATCTAAATCTCCAAGGCGAAAACTTATTGCGGGAGGTATATTATTATTACATTGTATATAAATGGGTTTTCATTAGTTTTTGATATTCTGATATGAAATTTCAGCGTATTCCTTTATTCAACAAGAAGATCTATTTCATAATACGAGACGTTGGAGACCACGCTCAATTATCATACACTCGTAATGACTACTTTGTAATGTGTGAGTTTAACGATATTTAAAAGAAAGTTGTTGGGGGTGTACCAGATGATATATTCAAAACAATCTATTATTCAGCGTACAATGAAATTCTATTCATTTGTCATGTTTCGAGAATACACGAGAAAACTTCATTCTAATGCACATCTACATTGCAAACGGCTTCGTAATTCTGTCCAATTCAACACGATTCATTATTATTTCTTCCATTTTTATGCTTCGTACTTCATGTTTTGTCACCTGTTGGATTGCATTTTGTTGAGACCTGTTAAATTCGTTGTGTCAATCGAACATTTAAATATGAGGCCGTTTGCGAGAGAGTCGAGCAAATATGACCATAGCCAGCACAGGAAAAAAATGGAATCCGAGTAAACAACAGTTTCTGGCACTGTTGTGGGTGCTAAGAAACAAGGGCTATGTGGCTTGGTCTATAAATGTATGATTCATTTTGCATGAGAGGTCAAAGTTTAGCGTATTTTTTGTCTTTTCTCATGTAGATCTGGAATCGATGAGAAAATCGGAAAACTGAATAGAGCCTATAGTTAATTTTCAATTTTAAAACGATCCACGCGTTTACTTTTTTTCTAGAATCATCATGCATTTACATGCATTTTGTAATTTCCTTTAAACTAATTAGTGAGATATTCTGATATATAGGTCATGTAGCCAATGACTTCGTTGATTCTCCCACGTCGGTTGCTCGCATACAAAAAATGTTGGGCCAAGTTATGGCAAAAATAAGGAGGCGAAATCGAGGAAAATCACTTCGTGATTCTCCTCTTTCTCCCTCATTTCACTCCTTTCATCTCATTCTGCGCGTTCACCCGCGAATACGCGGTGTGTCGGAGTGAAATAAGGGAGAAGGAGGAGAATCACAAAGTGATTTTCCTCGATTTCGCCTCCGTATTTTTGCCATAACTTGGCCCAACATTTTTTGTATGCGAGCAACCGACGTGGGAGAATCAACGAAGTCATTGGCTACATGACCTATATATCAGAATATCTCACTAATTAGCTTAAAGGAAAATACAAAATGCATGTAAATGCATGATGATTTTAGAAAAAAAGTAAAAGCGTGGATCGTTTTAAAATTGAAAATTAACTATAGGCTCTATTCAGTTTTCCGATTTTCTCATCGATTCCAGATCTACATGAGAACAGACAAAAAAATACGCTAAACTTTGACCTCTCATGCAAAATGAACCATGCATTTTTAGACCATGCCACATAGCCCGTGTTTCTTAGCACCCACAACAGTGCCAGAAACTGTTGTTTACTCGGATTCCATTTTTTTCTCTGTACCAGGTATTGCTCGACTCTTTCGCAAACGGCCTCATATATTTATGCTCTACTTTTCTCCCACATTCAGCCTATTTAACATTCGGTGCAAAAGGCTAGCAGGAATACTTCTCAATGGTATATGTGTAGGGCGCAGGACTTCATGTGCCTTGAGTACGGGGTGACCTTTATCTGTACCTCTACCTTTTACTTCTCAACGGAACTCTCTTCTCTTGCAATCGCCAGTACTACAGCATTTGGGATATAGTCCATTCTGACACCCTTTGTTCTCTCCAGATACGGGTGAACAATGGGAATAAGATTTGAATTTTCCCGCCTCACCGTAATCGAACTGCAAATCGATTTCCCAATATCAAGAGTTTTTGAAACTTATCCCAATTTCAACCGTTCAGAGATATTCAAAATTAGACTAGGGATATGTTTCAAAAGCAATTCATAGTTCAAATTTGCAGTTCGAGTACATCTCTTTTCTGTCGGTGTAGAATGCTGTGCAGTAGGGTGGCGAAAATGACTCTCGAATATTCGTCCTTGTTTACCCCGTCATTCGAATATTCGAGGGAGGCGGGTTTACAGCCTCACTCTCTTCGAGTGAGTCGTATTTACGACCAGCTTTAACGAATGAGTCGTTTTTATTTCGAGTCGAAAACGAGCCGGCCTTTTTCTCAGCTCTACGTGGAGTAAATCGCAAATGCTTAGCACGGCTAAAATCAGCTCATTGGGCGCTATCGAAATCATTTCAATTTGAAAGAAAATAACGTCGATTACTAAACATGAATTTGAATCGTATATCTTCATAAATGTGCATTTCAATATTCACTAGATGTTCTGACATGCAAAAATGACATAAAAATCACCATTACGTAACCTTAAGAATAACATTCTTCTCACCTAAAAATCCAAAAATTTCAAAAATTCGTCTAATTCATTATTTCTGTTCATCCAAACCATCATTCGACAGTGCTCGGTGAGTTGATTTTAGTGATGATGAATTTGAGAAGTTTGGATCACGCAGAGCTGAGAAAAACGCCGGCTCGTTTTCGACTCGAAATAAAACGACTAATTCGTGAGCGAGGGGTCGTAAAGCCAGAGGGGACGAATATTCGCGAGATTCGTTTTCGACTCGAGAGAGATCGTAAAAACGGCGACTTGATGAGTCATTTTCGCCACCCTACTGTGCAGGGCGAAGATTTATATATGACCTCATCCTCTCTGTCCTCCTTGCAGCTTTTGAATGATCTCTTTATACTTGACGTAAGCAGATGAAATCGTTTGCATTTGAGTAATGACCTGTCTTTGTCAAAGAGGCATTGAATGAGGTGAAGGATCGAATAATCAGGGAAAATAATCTGCGATGGGTGTACGGAAATTGTGCCTCCGATAGTTAAAAGGAAGTGAATTTAATATTTGCCAGCATATTTTTATTTCATCGAATAATATAAGGACGCAAAATTTATCGAGAATAAACAATGAAAGACAGGATTTACATGTATTGGTGGTGGTTTACTTATTGTATCGAAAATTTGTGTGCGTATTACCATCTTTTCTCAAATATCTCGTTGATTCTTGAGGAATGTTTGATGCTAATACGTGAATAGTCTGCGTAATCCGGGTTCATTTCTAAAAAATCTCTTAAATTCTTTAGGACACCAAAAAACAACAATTGAAGAAAGATAATAACAGTACCTCGAAAAATGTAATTGTTCACTTGGTATATGTGCTCAAACTTTACGTTAATCCACCGCGAATTGAACCATATCGGTTTGCCAACCAGCGGGAGTTTCTGAGAGAATAAAAATCGTTTTTTACAATGCAGTAATGATCTCGGTATTCCTACAGAACGCCCACCTCCTTGAGTTCTCTAAAACATCCTTCCGATAGATAGCAAAGTGTGCTGTCGATGTTCAATTTGTCAAGTTTCCGTTCAAACATGCGAACGAGTACAGGCGCCCATCTATGCTCGGAAATACCGATCCGATATGTTCTGGTATGATCATCGAAGGACTGGTCGTGGCTAAGGTACAAAGAGCGGACACGGGCCGAGATGTTCAGAAACATGGTTTCTAAAATAAAAATGAACATTAGAGATTGAAATATGAGCCGCCGTCTCTTCATTTCGCACACTCTCTCACCGGTCAGAGAGACGAGAGAGTGTGCGAAATGAAGAGACGGGTGCTCATATTTCGAGCTCTAATGTACTTCGATTAGCAAAGGCGCGCGGTAGGGGTGCAGGATGATAGAAACGATATTTAAAAATATACCTGGATCGGACACAAGAACTTGACCCGGAAACAGCAACAAATGTTCAACGTTGTGTCTGTTAATCAGTTCAAGGAGATGAGTTCTGCAATATAAATTTTCAATTCGACGGATCTCCACCAAAAATTAACGAAGATCCACTCTACTATCCTATTTATGTTAATTTGGTGGATAAATAATTGAATTGAATTGAATTTATTATAAGAAAAAGAGGTTTCATACGCATTGGAATCCCAGAGCTTGAGTACTTGCATCTTCAGACTATCAAACTGGAATCGAGCTAGAAGTTCACATTCGATTGTGAAATCAGAGAGCAAACTGCCGATAAGACTGGCGTGCTTGATGCGAATACCAATCGCATTAGCAAGACAATTCCAGAAGGTCGTTCCAACTACGCCCCTCGCGTCATGTAGATTCAATTCATATAGCTGGAAAAATAGCTTATTATGATACTCAAAATATGCTTAATTGACGCACATGCAAATCTCCAGAATGACGAAGAAAGATCCTCTTCAACAGTTCCGGAGGAGGCTGAGATAGAATAATCCGAAGCTCGAATAAGTTCGCTTTGGCATGGTGGATTCGAGTTGATATGCGCGTAAATACGTAATTTTTCTCCTCCTTAATTAGATGTTATTTGTTAAAATAAGGAATGGCGTCACCCCGATGTCGGTCTCGCAATAGAAGTTCAGCTCGTCAATGTTTGGATTTGTTTTTCGTGCGAAATCCTCCACGTGGAATCGAAGTGTTTGCGATGTCTGCAATTGTCGCTACTAATCTTCCATTTGTCAACGTATTGACAACAGCTGGCTTTACTAGTGGGTCCCCCCTAGCGTTGTCTTGCGACTGTGGATAGACATTTACCTTAATCTTAACCTAATGTGAATTAGTAACGAAAACTTACAAGGCGCAGATGAAACAGTGAAGCCATTGAATACTCGAGAATTAGCCCCACAATATCCGTAGGCATTTTTTCCAGTGGCGAAAGATTCTTCATCTCGTGATATTGATTGTGCATTGTTAGAGCGGGTGGGAATGTTAGGCAAAAATGCCAAACATGAGGAATGAAAGCTTGCGGGAAGCGTGGACCCAAAACAGGTGATATTTTTCTCGACTGTATATTGAGAGCATTGCTAGTGGGAAAATCATATCAAAAAGGAAGCAAGGAACCACAACATTTTCAATTTTCTTCACGAGTTTGCTTTCAGCATTCAAAGTTGTTAAAATTTTGATTTCGTCTTTTGTTCTCCTTCTTTAGGTGAATTCACATTTTGGTTTTTGGATTCTCACAGCGCACACCTGGCGCACAGCGTGTCAGAGTGGATTGCCTCCTTTGTTCGTGGCGGCGAACGTATTCTAATGGGGAGAGCGAGGGTGGCTCATCGCGAGTGGTGAAAGCGGCGTGAAATGAAGGGAAATGGCAGGGTTTTGACATCAATACAAACCCTGAGCTTCCTGCGAGATGAAAAAGAGAAACAACAGAAATTAGTCATTCATATTTGGGTATAAGTGTGGTTAAATTTAAATAAAAGCGGCTGGCAGTAGCAAACGAGAGTGCGTCGTTTATCTCGAGTTTAATTTATTGGAGAAGAGGCGGGTTTACTAACTTGGTTAGTAATGGTAACCTTTGATTGCTAACGCAAACAAACAGATTAGTAACTGCTATAAAGCCTCGAAAAAGGGATGCTCAAGCATCATCAGAGTTTAATCAACTTCAACAAGTAACAGCATAATTGCAGTCGAGTACATTCAGTCATGTTTCTCATTTCTCTCATTCAATTGCAATATTAACTTATTTCCATGCAAAATCTTACAAGGAAGTGCGTAAAAGGCTTATCATTCTCACTGTCGATCTCCGTCTTTCTTCCATACACAGTGAAGTCGGCGATATCGAGTTTTTCCTTTCATCTCGGGCACTGGTCTCGTCTTTTCATATGGTCATATCTCTTATCAGTAAGAGAAACGAGATAGTGTTGCGGATTGAGAGAGACAGTCATCATCTCCTAATCAGTGGCCAGTGCGCACGTAGCCTCCACTGTCTCTAAATGTCTCTAACCTCCTCAGCCCTCATGCTCTCTCGTCGGCCAGACAGAGTGAGAAAGCACTGAAAATCGCATCGAGATCTAGACGACTGGTACCCCTAAGCTCCTGCAAAACTGGGATTGTCGGATTAGGAAGTGCGGTAAAGACCGTCTCGCATGCGTTTCTTCCTGCTTTCAGCAGTTGGATGTAGCCCTCTTTATTTGCATTGATTTCTCGTCCAAAGGATAGCAGCCTTCTAATCTCCACCCTTCCACCCTACATAAAGTGATATTCTATTCGCTCCCTACTTCCTGATTGCCCCATATTTTAAAGATCACACTAAGCTACGGACTAGAGAGGAGTATTTAAGCGGCGCGGAGTCTGATAAGGCGACAGTCTGTAGATGCACATTTACTGGATTTGCTCTGCGATTTAAATGATCCGCCTATACTTTGGGTTTTCATGAAAGAAGTTTCGTATTCTCTCCGAGCTCGCATGTTAATTTTTAGATATTATTCACTTTCGAACCTCCCGAATAAACAAAAAAAATTCTCGACTTACAGCTTAGGAATCGGGCATGCTCTCAGCCATCCTCTTGCTCGCAATTGGTGCCGTTGCCCAAGGAGACAACCTACTGTCAGTGCAAGTTGTGAGTTTGTGTTGAAGACTTTCTTCAACAATTACCGGATTACAAAATAGAGATGGCTTCGCAAGAAATGCTCTCTTCATTTTGTGTACACTTGCAAAGGTCAGAGAAGCGAGAGAGCGTGCAAAATGAGGAGAGTGATTTCTTGCCAAGCCACCCCTATTATGAAACAGTGTAAATATTAAGAAAGTTATATGAAACATAATTCGAGCAGAAAGAAACATGTTCCTCAACCTTTTCCTCAAATATATGTCATAGAAGTCAACTATTGTCTGATTGAACTGTTCCAGTTGTGGCGCCACGGTCTCCGTACGCCCATCGACACCTACTCAAATGACCCCTACAATGAGGCATTCTTTGGAGTGCCGGATGGAGAGTTGTTGAAGGTGAGCATAGTGATTTGAAATTGGAGATGGTAGTGTGGCTCTTAATGTTAGACAAGGACCTATAGAACGAGGCCTTCTTTGGAGTGCCCGATGGAGAGTTGTTGAAGGTTCGAATTCTTTCTCAAATCAGTACTTTTCCTGGAATCGGAATAGTCGGAAATCAGGATTGCCGTTCAAAGTGAAAGATGATTCAGAGAATCCCCGATAGAGTGTTGCTTTTCAAAAAAAATTTCAACATAGGAAATGAGACAAATCGGTAGAGTTTAGAGAACGCAATGACCTGGGCGTAGCTTGATTCGCTCAGTACAGGATCTCTTATCATATTACACCACGTGGTTGTTATCAAGGGGACTGCTTACAGACGAATTGTGACGTATCCGATACAATGGGCAGTAAAGAGTTTTTCGTTGCTATGCCTTGCAAGATAACAGCTAGCCGAGAGTCAGAAGAGAGTCAGAGCTAGAGATCTTGAACAAAACTAGAGGGATGTCGTTGCACTCCTCTTTTTCTCGGAGACACAACGGCTCAATAGGTAATAAATGATTAGTGTCACATCATAAGATATTTGGAGTGCTTTTTAGTAAAGGTACACTTTGTACACCAATCAGTTCTTTGGAGAAGCTCTATCACCTAACACTGTTCCCGTTTTTGTTTGAGCTTTTTCATCTTCACAAATCAAAAGAGCACAGGAAAGTATCGTTAGTATCGACGTAGTTTGTATATTATCAGACTTTAATTGCTAGGGTGTTGCAGTGGTTTCCTTTGAAGACTGAGATTTGATGAGAGATGATGACATGAGAGCGATACATTCTGCTCTCGGAATCAAAAGGTCCATTGATGTGATTGAGATCAAAAGGATGGAACTGGAGTCCAAAATGACTAATACAAAAAGAGAACCGAAGACCGTCGAAAAGTTGAAGTAAAAAAATAAACTTTCTTCAGATCTTCTAATCTTGGATATTTGCAGCACGGCATGGAACAACATTTCACTCGCGGGCAGCAATTGAGAAAGATGTACGTGGACGATCTGAAGTTTGTCAGCCCGAAGTATAGCAGATTCGAGGTAAGTCTATTTATTTTTAAACTCATTCATTCGTTAGGAGTTATGATCTACGTTCTCATTCAAGAATTTTTTCGAAATATTTACAATGAATTCAAATTGAGCAAATCACAGTTGAAGTATCTGAGCAGCTGGTTGTTACTCGAAAACAATAACAAAAAGTAGAAAATGCCACCGTTTGCAGACTTTCGTCCACTCTTCCGACTACCCGAGAGCCTCAGCTTCCGTTCTCTCCAACCTCGCCGGCTTCTATTCGGGTGAGTTGAGGATTACGTTCGAGATACCGGTAATATTCTATGTTGAGTGTTTGCTAAAACGTGTGCCTCATATCAGCGATCTTAGCTAATATTAAAGAATATCATTAGATTTGTAAGTAAGAATAATGTGATGATAATGACCATCAGGAATCGGTAAGATGACGCTTCGCTCAAATCAGTATGAGAGCATGAAGAAAGTACGAATGATTCGGATTGAAATTGCTCTCATCCTATTGCATCTAGTCACTCTGATGAAAAATCATGAAAATATTAGTTTTCCTGCGAATGAAAAAATATGCAGTCAAGAAGTGTCATTATCAGCAATTAGCAATGTGTCGCTAATAACTTTGAGATCGTATGAGGTGGGTGTGATCTCTGTTGATATTCTTCCCTGTCCACGTTTTCGTCTCGATTTATCAACTAGAGAATGTCCCTCTCCCATCCCTATCGCAAACGAATAAACCGACTGGCAACACAGAACGAGGCATCGGAGTGATAAGGTCCCCTACACGTTTGGCACAGAATATTGCTAGAATGTGGCTGTGTGATTAAGTACGCACGAGTTATGCGCGGTTTAATACAAACAATGCGTAATTCACTGTCAAGAATACGCTTAGCTTGGGTTGTAGGTGATGGTATTCAAGCAACCGTATACGGGGAGTGTAATGCCCTGCAGGACCCTACTGGTACATAGCTCGCCAATGACTATTTTGGTTGTAGGATGAACATGAACTACATAAATAAAGTCATTCCAGACTCGCCCACCTTCCCTACTGGCATTCAGTCATGGCCATCAGGATGGACGCCCATTCCGATCCACACCGTGCCGCATGATGATGATTATGTGAGCACTCTTTCCTTCTTTTCTCAACTCGCTTGCCAAAATCACCAATTACATTATCCATAATTCAAACTTCACCAATATCCGGAATAAGAGTAGATTACATGAAATAAAGTTGCACAAGTAACTGATGGGTCTAAGTTAATTCTATCATATTTCGTACGATGCATTCACCTGAAATGATTTCAGCTTTTCTGCGTGCCCGAGTCTCCCACCTGTCCGCGGTTCAAGCAACTCCAAGATCAGCGAATGCAAACGAGAGACTTCCAGGACTTCCTGGCGGCGAATTGGGTGAGGATTAGTGATGATAAATCGGTATTCTTGTCCCCCATTTTGATTGCTCTATCAGGCCAAATAGAGAGCATGTAAATCGGGTAATGACCGGCAACTTGCAACTTGTAAGGTGACCAAAATATGAATATATTATTGGAGTCTATCCAAGATTTTAATCGTGGGAAACTGGCAACACCTGAATTAGAAGTCTTAATGAAACATAACTGTTCGATTAGGAGAAATTTATTTTTACTGTTCAAAGTACGATATTTTCTCAAAGTACGCTCAAACTATTTTTTTCGCCATCATCATTTTACGTAATCTTTCTCAAAATACTTAATTTATTTTTTGGTGTATATCCTCGCTTTTACTAATTGCGCGAGTTCGGCAGAACCTCAAGAAAAGGTAGTAGTGAAACATAGCACTTCTGATTTTTGATTTAGGGAAAAACCGAAATACTGATTGCCGAAACAAAAATTTAACCAGATCTATTCTCCGCAATAAATTAAAATATTGCATTTATAACATGCTCATAACATTCATTTGTTTGTGGAGTATATAACCGCTTCTAATTGCAAGAATCACACATCAATTGAACAAGTATGAGTAGTGAAACCTAACCCATCTAAAGTTCGGATTGAAGGAATGATATCTCATTTCTCAAACTAATTTCGCAGAGACTCTTCGCCACCATCAACGCCAATTCTGGAGATCCGGAGAGTTACTCCTACTGGTCGCTGTACATGATGCACCAAGTGCTGGTCATCGAGGTACGAAGATATCTCAAATAGGAATAGTATGAGTAAGCTGGAAAGGTGTGTGCTTAGTACTGGTCGCTGTACATGATGCACCAAGTGCTGGTCATCGAGGTACGAAGATATCACAAATAGAAATAGTATGAGTAAGCTGGAAAGGTGTGTGCTTAGCATTGGGTATTCTATAAGACAAAGTGCTGGTTATTGAGGTATTCCAAATCTACCAATAAGTGTGAATAAGGTGGAAATACTGCGTATTGGGGTACCACAAATCTGCCAAGATATGAAGAAGGTAGAAAGGCGCCCCTTAGTACTGGGCACTGTACATGATGCACCAAGTGCTGGTTATTGAGGTACGAAGATATCTCAAATAGGAATAGTATGAATAAGCTGGAAAGGTGTGTGCTTAGCACTGGGCACTGTACATGATGCATCAAGTGCTGGTCATCGAGGTATGACTATCAACAAATATGGATAATGTAGAAATACTGCATATTGGGAATACATTATTGGGGTACCACAAATCTGCCAAGATATGAAAAAGGTAGAAAAGGCACCTCTGAGTACTAGTGATGCACCAAGTGCTGGTATTCGAGGTATGTATCTTCGGTAGTGTGGAATAGCAATTCATATAGTTTCATTTCCCAATATCAAATTCGCTATTCCACACTACCGAATAGCTATTGAATAGCGATGAATTTGATATTCGGAAATGAAGCTAGTTAGATTTTCCTACATTTAAACTTTTTAATTACAATTTAACTACAACTCCAGTTTGCTTTGTGAATTTGAAAACAACGAGTTTTCCATTTCAGAGAGACTGCAACCTGACGATGCCTGACTGGGTGACGGACGACTTCTGGGAGCAATTGGACGCCGCGAATCTTGCAGCGAACGACTTCATTCTGGGAGCGGGTTGGTGATTTTACTAAACTTTGAATTCCGCACTTAATTCCACTCCGATAATCTCACTGCTAATGATTTCATTCTGAAAGCGGGTTGGTACTTTCGTCATAGACCATTTCGAAGCAGTTTCATCTTCTTGTGGATTACAAGTAATCAAATCTGTTGCCTGAATATCAGAGAATCCACGAAAAAACCTTCCAGAAGGTTTCGGTCTTCCTCTCGACCAGGAGATGTTTCGTCTCCAGAGTGGACTAATGCTCAAGGACTGGATGGACTATTTTGAGGGAGTGATTAATGGAAGCTCAACTCTGAAATACGTTATCTACTCCGGGGTAAGTACCTCTTGTAATTCAATTTAGCCTAAAATTGGTCCCTGCCACTTAGTACATACATGATTATGGAATGACATTGTATGGCTATTTATTCGGTAGAGTCAATTCGTTTTGTAGCACGATGCGGGCGTGAATGCGCTGCTGTTCGGCTGGCAGGTGAAGGACCAGATACTCGGACTGGCGAATGCAGGTATTGTTGATTTTTTTTATTCGAGCTAACATGGGGAACCGAAGTCGAAATTTCTGTATAGCCATTAATTCTCATTCAGATTACGCATCGACAATTTCGTGCGAGTTGTGGGAAAGGAATGGGCAGCACTTTATCAAGGTGGGTCGTATGTTTGTATGATGAAGGAAAATCACTTTTTTACGACTGTTTTTACGAAAATTATGTATATTTCAGCTTTTATTCTCTGACAACATTGATGAAGAGTTCAGGACTTTCACGAGGTATGTTCAATAAAATAGGTCCGAATAAGAGATCAGACTCTCCGGGCAGAATTGACTTTATAAAATAGCCACTGGCCTAGCAGTAAGCTTTCGTATGCCTTGAGTACGGGCGACCTTCGCCTTTACCTTTTTATGTTCAATAATGGTTTCGCTCATCATCTTCATCTCACAGGTTGCTTCCCTGTTGTGATGACGATTTGTGTCCGCTAGCCGACTTTAAAGCCTTCATTCAGCCGAGCATAGCCAGCGATCTCAAGAAGGTAATCCCTAGAGCTCGAATTACGGACCGCCTTCTCTCCATTTTCCATACTCTCTCGGTAGAGTGGTCGAGAGAGTGTGGAAAATGAAGAGATCTAGCAATCCCCGTTTATAGAAGAGAAGAGTAGATCCCAGACTGATGGATTTGCTGTTGAATGATTCTTTTCAGGAGTGCAACGCGTGATCAGTACGGGATTAAATATTCGCCTTCACTTGCCAGTTTTTACCACTCGATTAAAAATATTATAAGTAAATTCGAATAAAGTATATCTGCAAATGCATTTGTGGTCTTACAAGGAAGCTTTTTTTTGAAAATGATGGATTTATCAATTTTTTATCATAAAATAAACTAAGATGGGGCAAAAAATAACGATAAAAATATGTTTATCTGACACGCGAGATCTTCCGCTTCGACAAATAACAATAGAGTGTCTCAAATGATGTTGCGCGCTAGAATATTGAGGCGTCACGCGTCACTTCCATTTTCAAACGGAATCTGGTGCGATTTGTAACGACATTCACATTTTTTACCTTCATTTTTTATCTGTTCATTTCAATGCTTTGCCCTCACAGCATTCTGACTCCCTTTGTTGTCTCCAGAAAATGGTGAACAATGGGATTAAGATTTGAATTTTCCCGCAACACCGTAATCGAACTGCAAATCGATATCAGAATATAAAATGTTCCTGAAACTTATCCGGATTTCAACCGTTCATCCTAATTCAGAATGAGATCGGAATAAGTTTCAGAAACATTTCATATTCCAACCTTGCAGTTCGACTATACCTCTTTTATGTCGGTGTAGAATGTTGTGCCCTTGATCTAGCACTGTGTTGTGTGCTAAATTTCTGAGCGCAATTCCTCGCTCAAATCGTGATTTTGATTGTTCAAATTGCTCGATTTGATCTTTTAGGTATGGAAACTCGAGCGTCCAAGCGCAAACGAGAAGTGACTATCAAGCCCGTCGAGCGCGCCCAAAGCGCAAGTGCTCATCAGCGATCCTCTACGAGTCATCGTGGCGTGTTCCCATTGGAGAAGTTGCCACTTGAGCTAGTATGGGGAGTGTTGGATTGGGCCCCGGAAGCTGTTCCACATCTCAAAGCGGTAAGAGTTGTTTGTATCTAACAATAAACTGAGAATGTGGCATCAGTTTCTTGGAAAAAAAACGTAAATCCTTAAATCAAAAAAAAACTAATCTAATTAAAATAAATAATTGATACTATAACTTTACCAGGCCTCTCGAGAAATGAAAAAGTGCGTGGATGAATACGTTAAGCAAAGTGTAACGATTCCGCTCGCAGATAGGGTAACCTTTATATGGAGGACGTCGGATACTGGTCAGGTACGTTACAAGAAACTTTTCACATTAATTTTTTTAATCCTGTGCTTTTTTATCACAATTATGTGTTGTGATATGTATCTAACAGTAAGTTCACTAAATAATTTGTAATTTATTCAGAATCAATGCTGCTTAGTCTGCGAAATCATGGTCCCTGTGAACAAATCGAGCTTATTTGAACTTCGATTGAAATGTTCGTATGATATGCACAATCTCTCTCAACTCATGAGGCGATTTTGCGACGGCGATCGAGTGGTGAGTGGTTCTGATAGATAACTAAGAGAGACTGATAGATAAGATAGAGCCTGCAAAGTAGCTAGATTTTTCATACTAGATTTTTGAAAAAATAACCGTGTAATTGAATAGGAATACCGGAAAAAAATGCCCCTTCGAAATATTTGTTGAATATTGATTCGCAGGGGTATCGTTTCGAATTCACTTCCATGGACGAGCACGAACAAGTCTTGGAGTTGCTTAATCGTAGCATGAGCATGCAGAGCTGTCCGGATATCTCTCTCGTGAGCCATGTAACCTATAGGCAATTTCCCCTCGATGTTGTGGCAAAACTACTTCAAGGAATCAGTGGCTGCAGTCTAAGCTTGGAGAAAGTTCCACTAGACGATAATGTGTATGTTTCAATTTTAGTTATTGGCAAGATGAGTTATTGGCATTCAGTTCAGCATCCAACTTGTGAATCCAAGCATGATGCGATACGCTGGCGACGTTTTCTTATCGCTTCGCCAAATCAACCTTTCAAATTCGAGTGAGCTTGGTGAATTCGTATGTGCGAGCTTGAATATTTCATTGCAGAAGCGTACCTGACTGATCTATTGTCGCACACTAGAAATGTGCGGATTTCTGTTTCACGAGCAATATCCGGCGATTTGTTTGGAGTGCCTCAAGCAGAGTGGCCACTGCTCATTCTCGATCAGTTTACAAATGGACAACTGGAAAATCTCAGCATCCATTATCATCCCATGTCTGGAAGTCTGCTCAGTATCGAAGGAGTTGATTTTCTAAGAGAAGTGTGTTTTTCACAAATTGAGGAAATTGGTATAAAAATTACAATATAATAAAAAAAGGTGTATTCCAGAGGCTTCCCTTGCTTAATAAGAAGATTCATCTGTATATTTCATGCTCGGTGTACCCCAGAAGGATGAACTATAAGCGAAATGGTTATCAAATAAAACGTATGATATCTTATTATTTTTATAGGAAAGTTAGAACGTAAATCAATTGATTTATTTACACGATTGAAGTGTTGTAACAACAACATACAACAAATCTTCTGGGCCATTGAAACGCAAATCATTACTCTATAGTGGCTGATGGAGAGCTAAGTATCGTACCTTGGAATATCATAGTTCGAGGTGTATGAACATCAGAATTTGAAGTCCAGGTCATCGCAAAATAAATATTGATCACTGTGTGAATAAATACAATTTTCTTACTATTCTTACTATTTTCTTTTCTTTTTCAACAAACATTTGATATATTATTAACCAGCCGCCTTAAGAGCCTTTGGCCTTTAAGAGCCTTTGGCGGGGTCTTATCGTCTGGAGGTCTCTTCAATGTGCGATGCGCTCTCCATCCATTTCGCAATATAGAAAGCGTTTGACCTTGTTTACTGTTTCGTGATCTGCCTACGTGACTTTCGCAATGTTTGATTGCGAAATTATTTTCCCGATTATCGAGAATAAGGGCAGGATCGATCACTAGTGCAATAGAGATTTAATTTATGCTCACATTCTCTCCTGCAAGAAACGACAATCATGAAGGTAATTCATTCCCTTCGTGTTTCGCGAGCAGACGTCTGGTTGTCATCATTTGCCCATTCCGTTGTCTTCCCCGAAATATTTCTCAATCAATTTCCGTCAACTTTTCACGAGCAGCTGCCAGAAGAATCTATCATGGGAAATCCACAAAACTCTCCTCATGCGTGTTACTAATTGGGCAGGGCACTCAAGGAATCTGTCTCAGAAAGATGCACCTGTCTCACAATCACACATTCAGTTCCTAGTATTCACTGACACAAATTTCTTCTCCTTCTATCGGAAGGAGGGAACGATAGAGGTAATGCACGAAAGAGGCTCTTCAAAGCCAGAAATCGCGACTACTTGCAGGTGCATTTTCCTGTAGCAATCAGGACTAGGGCTGTCAGGGTGAAGAACTCGTCTCTTCATTCCGTGTGCTATGTGAGAGAGCACGAGGAATGAAGAGATGAATTCTTCACTCTGACAGCCTCAAATAAATTTCAGTAATGAGCGCTAGTCTGCTTCCTCTGATCGTGATGTATACCTATATAATAAAAAGAATTCATTCCCTTGAGTGCCATCAATTTTATGCGGGCATGAATGCGAGGTTTGCTAATTGTAAATATTAATCTGTTCTTTACGAAAAAAAATTCGAGATCGCCAACGATTTGCCACGGCCACTTTTGCGCAATCACTTTTTCATACAATTCTCAAACACTTTCACGGGACGTACAAGCACAGGTAAGTTGTTCAGCGGATAAGTTGTTCATTAATGCAGATTTACACATTAATGTATGGCTAAAATGCACAAAAAACTAAATGTGCTCATTAGCGAGCTATCGATTCCCCGGGAGGAGGGAAGAGGAATCCACTTAGGTCATTAGCCTCCTTCCGGCCTCTTCCTAAGTTAAAGATCAGCTACGCGTGGAAAAAATTCTCTCTATGATGATCTGTTGGATATGGATAATTTATTATTTCCAGGGGTGCATAACCAACGCCGGCCAACGTGACGGATGTTTTGGCGGGTTGTTATCAAAAATACTTTGTATTTGCGGGTAAGCGCAAGTGTCGTTTATGGAAAAGTTTGCAAACTCAAGAGTTCATAATTGCTCAAACTTCAAGCTTTAAATATATGTATCTATTAGGATTGGCTAAACGATACTCTAAACGTGGCAGGTTTAGCCCCCTCTTCCCTAGCTCTTCCCTAGTTGCGAGCGAGAGAGCATGCGGAATGAAGAGAGTGCTTCCGATCTCAGGGGCATGGAGCGTAGGGGGAGCTAAACCAGCCACGTTTAGAGTATCGTTAAGCCAACCCTAGTATCTATGAGGTTACGGTGGCTGATGTTTCCATATATTTACAGAACGGATCATTGTAATGCCGATTCCATCAAGATCACCAGCCCCTACGATAGTAACGATCTACGCATAGCGATTCTTAGATGTTCTGAACAAGTAATGTCCATTCATTAATTACTGAAATAACATAAATTATTTGCAAAATCATTATCATTTTAAGAGCATAACGGAAAAGTGCACCAGCGGAACATGTATGTTCACAAATGATACAGCCAGGTTAATTTCGAGCATGTTACTTTTATGCATGAAACGTTTCAGGAAGATTTGTCAAGATTTCGACCAGCCAACGATCTTCTATAGGTTAGATTTAAACTTAATTAAAGTGTCAGCAACCATTCAGTATGTATTACGATGCAGTTTTCATTGACCAAAGCTCAAGAATTGAAATGAATCAAACCAAACCAGTCGTTGTTCCATCCACTTCCTTTTTAGCATTTTGTTATGACAAGGTTAGCCTCATAATAAATTATTTGTATTGGTAATTACATTCAGAAATGTGAGCAGCAATATAATATTGAGGAACGTTCTAGAACTTACATAAGAAATAGTCAGCTTGAGGTGGCTTGCTACACTCACTCGGATGAAGTGAGCAGTATTCGATTTTTCATGAAATGGTTAAGCTTAGGGTTCTGATCGCACATATATTTGCCACGGTGATGCATGTTACGTTAACTATTATAATGGAACTACTACGCGTGGCTGTTTTGATTATATTTATGATATACAGTGGGCTATGGGCGATTTGAGGTTACAGTATTTGCTGGAAGACAGAAGGACACAGGTTAATTATTTCGTTTTCATTGTCATTGGTTAATATATATTTTTCAGAAGACAACATTCCATCAGTTCCTTCGGCTTGAATATTATTTGTGCAGTTACGATTATTGCAATCTCGAGAACGTTAGCACAAAGGTTGTTATTTTTTAAAACTTTTATTGTTTATTTTAACAAGAAAAAAATGAAACAAGAAAGACTACTCTATTATATATTATCGTGCTATTTAGAAAAGTTATTCGAGCCAATACTTCCAATTTCTCGGTATTATGATCACCTCCATATTCATGACAATGGAAGCATGCTGATCTGAATAAGAAATTAATCTGCGTGGACTTTGATACTAATTTGTTTTTACAACTAATTCAAATAAAACATAATCCAAGACACAGCGTGTCAGAGATGGAGACCTCCCCTGTTCTCAAAGGCCATTCTGATCTGAGAGACAATGTGTGAAGGATGAATAAGGATGATCACTGATAAGGATGAAATATGCAAATTTGAAATTAAATTCTTGTGAAAATTGTCCACAACCACCGTAAATACATTACCAGAATTGCGAACTGATTAAAAAAAAGGCAATTTATACTTTTCTCTAGTGAATCAACTTGTGGTATTCGAATTACGGCAACCGTCAAAATTTTTTCCGTACTTCCAAATTCCGTAGTGTTGTTCAGAGGCATTCTTCGTATAAAATGATTTCTGATTGGGTATAGCATCCCTATTACTCCATAAATATTCGTCCCACTCGTTCTTTTAGAAGCTTCCTGTGAAATTTAATTAAATTTTTTTTAAAGATCAAGATGTTCTGTTTGTATATTTTGATATTTCACTGTTGCTGACGTCGCTGACTCGTGATTCTTTAAAAAAAAAGTGGAAATTTTGGGCAAATTCGAGATAAAGCAGGTGAAATTCGGACTACGACAAGATAGCGTTAAGGAGATTTCGTTGAAAGCGCCTATTCCGGTCGCTTTGTAGACTTTATTTCCTCAATCGATCTCTGCAACTTGAAGGATGTCGTTACTGCAATTTTCCACAGCGGCACTCGCCTTTCTACCGATTATACAGGCCGTAACCTGTCTGAACCACACTCGCATGAACGAAGTTGACAATTCGTACGTTTTTGTTACGATGTTGAGCGAATTGTGAATTGGCATGCCTGCCCACTAGGGTTTGCATTTTCATTCTTCGATGATTCTGAGAATCACTAATTCTCTTAAGGCTATAACTGTGTTCGGAATATACTAATCGACTTGAAATTAGGAGAGTACGCTATCCATAATCGTTCTTTCACGCTCTCCAAATTAGGGATTATTTGCGTATGAATAAAGGTGTATACGCGCTTCGTCTCAAAATTATATTTTTCGCGCTTGTTAATTAATATCGTGTGTTTCAAAGAATCTTCGAATTGTTGAGCGAACAGATCATTTCAACCGTCATTCGTCCATTTTCTTGGCTGAGTCGAAGAATCAAAAGAATCAAAAGAATCAAAAGAATCAAAATGCCAACCCTAATGTCCAACAAGACGTTCGAGATTCAATAAGAGGAGTAGATCAAGAAATTATTTCGAAAACCCGTATAATTACAGGCAACTATTATCACTTAACGCATCATCGTTGCGTACATTTATGAGCAACATGAACATGTCATGTGAGGGGCAGCAATGTTACGTGGAAAGGGAAGACGGCGGGTATTTCAAGATGAAGGTCTACCGGGTAAGGTCTGAAGAAGTTAATTAAATATGTGTAGAAAAATGTTCATTCTGCAAATTAGGTTGCAAAGATTATTTAAATGATATAAAAAATATTGATAAATTATAGGGTTGCTACTCTGGAGTGACTAAGAACGATGGCTGCGTGAAATACGCGAATTATGGACTAACGAGCACTGCGTGTTATTGCAGGTATTGGTTCCGTTTAAGTCTCTCACATTACGGCAGATGTCAGGTTACGGTAGCGATCGAGACTAAATTCGGGACAATCGATAATCACAGGAAAGACGGCGTCTGCAATTCGGTAGACCCTTCGATGGCCGTCAAATATGTCACACTCAACTCCAGTGTGCAGTGTGCGGAATCGTGAGTGACATGAACAATATTTGAATCGCAAACTGATGTATTGCAGTGTTTGGGATGATTTTGCCGCAAGAAAACAAAAGAAAATCAACTGCAGCTCCTTCGAGTGCCTGTACTTTACTGATTTAGATATGCCGCTGCAGTGCCAGTACGAAATGGTGAGCATCTTAATGTAAAATCGAATCTAGATTGCGCTAACCTGCTCATAAATACATTGCTCATTTCCAGAAATTTCCTTTTTTTCTGTTAGAGTATACAATTTGGGAAACTATTTAAAATTTCGAAAAAAAAATTAAAAGGCTATTTTTTTAGAGTCGTTACGCGTATGACCATCACTGGCTCGGGTACTTGTGGCAGAATACTTGCGTACATTTTCGAAATGCGAATGGAGATATCGAATCGAACTGCCGATGCAACACCGTGAGTACTAGGGTTGAAAGTTTGAAATTACGAAATCGCTGTCGAAATTCATTCAAAATGAGTCTCGTTTCGAAACGATCCTATTTTCGATACGAAATCGATTCGAAATCGGCTATTGCTCGACTCTCATTTCGAAACGTATACAAATTGATCTCCTCTTCCGCCAAAAACCTCCCAGAGACTAGTGAAATATATTCCAATTAGACCATTCTCGGCAGATTTCAGTCGCTCACCGGTCTTTTAATTTTCGAATCGAACTGCCGATGCAACACCGTGAGTGCACTACTTTTGATGCGCTCACCCTATTTCTCATCGACAGCTCACTAAGGATGCCGATTCGATGGCGATAGCAATGACATCGCATCGGGGGAAGGGGTTCTATTCATTTTTCACTGTCTCTCATCTACCCTCTTCCTATCTTGCGATGACATCGCAAAATTGCGGTGAAATCGCAAGAAGAGAAGAGGGTGACTAACTCAAAAAAATAACAATCAAAAAGAGACAAGATCGCTCAAATTCTCAAAATAATTACGACAGTATAGAATATTATCAGCATATGTGCAACGAGAATCTTCCCGCTGTGACCGTGTCGATGGCTCTGAACTCGACGCTACGCCAACGAACTCTCATCAAGTGCCATTACTCGTTCGAGAAAAACGAATTCACCACCGAAGAAGTCGCCAGTGATGTACGTTTCATCTCGCAATGTTAGATCCAAACAACGTAATATTGTTAACTGGAAATTTTCAATAATAACACAAAAACGACCTGCTTATTTTACAGCATTTACATATGTGTTCGTGACTAGACTTTCGAAAATAACATAACTAGTTATTTCATTCCGCGTCCTCGCAAGATATTGAAGCTGTTATTTAAATCGTGACAAATCATAAATGCATAAATAACTAATTAAGAAATTCTTCTGCCTTGGCGAACTGTGCGCGTTCAATGAGGACAAAGGAGTGCGCACCTGCGTGAACGTTACGGATTTAGGAGGAGCAGAGCCGATAAATAATGTGAGACATTGAAATAAATTCCAGCGTCTAAACAAGCTTATTGTAAGACTAAATTGTTAACAATAATTTGCAAAGCACATCGTAATAGACAAAAAAAACTCTTAGATCGTGATAATTTTGAATTTGATATTTTTTTTTTAAATCAGAAATCTTTTCTGATCCTAATTCAATGAAAACACCTGAGCAATACCAATTTTTCAGCTCGGCTTCTTCGATTTCAAGTACAAATTCTACCTCTGCGATAAGCACTTTTGCAACTGGAATGGATCATTGGTCCTCGCTTCCCTAAATGTCTCGTGGACACCCAATGCCTATACGCATCTTTCGAATCCTTTCGATCCGAATTCAACCCCCTCGTTTCACCTTACTCTGGCAGTTTCATTATCTGTTATGTTGCTGACCCGCTGATGTTTGAAATTTTACTGAGAAATGTGTTGATTATCGATCTTCGTATTGTGAAGCATTGCAACTATATTATAGCAAAACAATAGAAATAAACCCGGGAAGCTGACAATGAATCATTTATTGTTTCCTAAAGGTAGAGAAATGATACCGCCATCTCATCATTTTGCACACTCAGTGTGTAAAAAAATATGTTAAAAAATTGTTTTCATCTTGTTTTCATTATTGTTGGATTGTGGAACGGGTGAACGACAAGTTATTCGATTGGCCAGCGAAATTCGGCTGTTGTTGTGGAACGATTCGACGGGGTATGACGCGCGAGAGCATCTGAATTACGTGATTTCTACCCAGTTATAAAAAATGCAAATTTTGCTTTTTCATGCATTTCCTTGGGGCTTATTGCACCCCAAGGCGTATAATATAATGACTAGAGTAGCCTTAGAATGAGTCTCTTCATTCCTACCACTCTCTCGTTACTAGAGCGGGCGAGTGTGTGCAATGAAGTAGTGCGTGAACTGAGAAGGGTCGTTAATAGAGAAGAGCGAACCTGGCGTAGTTTATCACGAAAAGCGGGCGTTGTTCCAATCAAGACAACAGCATGGACCGTGGCATGACAAGAGAAGAGGACCAGAGCGATTGTGAAGGGAAGTACAGCTGGAATGGATGAACTTCGGTTAGAGTTCTCTTGTTGGAACTGAATGCTATTGGAAAGTGATCTCTTATTGGACTTCAATTAGAGAGAACAAAGGACCGCTCTCCGTCAATTCGCCTTGTTCGAATGATTTATTCGCTTATTGGATGATTTTTTTGCTAATTGATTCCAACAAGAGAACCCTAGCAGTATTTCTTTCTCATCCAGATCATCCAGAGCGCATGTTTCATTGACCAAAAAAGGGGAGATGTTTCGAAATTTATTTATTCTCCATTGAATAACGGAGTCTCAGTACTCACGCTTTAGGGTCAGAACAGCCTCCCCACGAGAGAGAACGAACATAGTTATCGCAGCAATGCCGATCGGAATAATTATGAAAAATATGGGAGTTAGAGCCTGTGAATGAGAGGTCGATAAACGATGCCACCAAAAAGGAAAAAATGTCAGTATCTCACTTGGAAAATTAGCGACCATGTGAGAACGCGATGCAAACGTTGCATGGTCGGACTAATATTTTTGGCATCCCTTATTTGAGCAAATGTTTTGCTTGCTATCTGAAAAATCTAACTTTTTTCTACACCGACTTAGAATTGTTCTTGTCAAACAAAAAAAATTTGATACTGGCTGAACGGATGAAAAAATTAAAAACAAGTGGGATGTTTTTGTAGTTCTAAAAGTGGGAAGATTGTTCTCCCTTATTTGGAGGGAACATTGGGAACAGAATGACGTGAATTGAAGCAGAAATGACTGATAACGTCAATAGCATGAAAGGTATAGGTTTTAGGCACTATCCCCACAAGGCGGGCTAGTTGCCACATCGTCACCCCAGCGTAAGCCACAAAAACTCGCCATTGACGTGAAAATACAGGCGAACACACCGTTGAATATAAGTAATGAATGATTGATCACATTAAGTGGGAAAAAATCAAGTCGTTCGCGCATCGAACCAAATAAATCATTATTTGGCAGCTGAAAAAATTGGTTTAATCCACATATTAAAAGGGAGAAAATATTTTAGACAGGATCTTACATATCGTAAAGTTTTGGCGATTGGAGCACACTCGCTCTGAAAATATATTGTTCAGAATGAGACATGCAGCTCTTGTTCATTGTTATTGTTTTCTCTTTCTGAGAAATCGCTGTGAATTAAAAAAATCGCTCACATAAAATAAAGGTCCGATTCCCGCATATATAATTAGTAATACAGCCAAAATCACGCTTCGCATTTTCTGCGATAGTTTGACAAGCGAATCTGGCGGTGTGATTTTCTAAAACGATTTCAGATGCATTATTTATTTATGTTGAATGAGCTATTTTTTTATTATTTAAGTACTCTTATAATTCGAACTAAATACAGGCAGACCTGATGCCGGTAGATGAATAGAGCAAAATAGATCACTACTCCAACCATTACGAGCGATTGCACAAGTGCCTGTGTGTTTTGTAGAACTTGAGAAACGAGCCGCCGCCGTCTCTTCATTTCACAAACTATCTCTGCCGGGTGAGTGGGTGTGCAAAATAAAGAGACGGCGGCTCATTTCTCGAACACTAGTGTTTATTGGTTAGGCAAACATATTTATGTAGCATAATATCATCATATCACTGTAGTTTTTTTGCAAGAAAAGAAGCCAAGAAGAACGGAAAAGACGTACAAATCCCGCAAGCGATGACAGCTGCACTGTGGTCTGAACCCGATGGTAGACACACATTGTCGGAAAGAGTAAGAAGGGATCACCCAGAAATTGTACCAAGATGTCTACCAGCATCCAGACAGCCTCAAGTGTTTATGATTGCGCTTAATATCCGACTAAAGCTCTGGAAATGTGAAAAAAGTATCGTGCGTTTGAAATTCTCAGCAAACTCATTGCGCTGGTTAGCGAGCTATCGATTGTCTGGGAGAGGGGAGGGGGGAAGGAAGGGCGGAGGAGGACGCTTGATCTACCGCCTCCTCCCGGCTTCTTCCCTTCTCCGCCCCCTCGAACGTTCGTCAAAGGTCAGATACGAGTGGAATGGAAAATAATCTCACGATAATTGACGCACCAATGATACCACAAGCATCGCACGATATTCTCGGGATATCGATTTCGTGCGAACCACAAGGACCGTACTCAAAGATGTGACAATAATGGACACTGCCTCAAACATTTTGTAAATTGGCGGCAGTACGGCAGGTTAGATAAAGATTGATGTAAATTGATGTTATAACGTTTACCCTCTGCGGGAATTTAACAACATCTTCGAAGACTTATTGTTAATAAATAAAGGAAAATGCAACCTCATCTCAGTTGAACTCATTTTTTTCTGATGCCGAGATCGGTAAAAAAAAATTAAATAAAAAAAATCAATAACCGAAATCGCAAAACGAAGGACGGCAATGCCGGCCAGCTGGTCTTTGGGCGGCATACAGTAGCCTTGGCCGGCCGGAATGAATCCGCAGTTCATCCACCAAATGTCGAGCATAGCCCCGAGAGCCCGGCCGGAGATGCTAATGACGGGAGCAAGTATCATCGACTCTGCCGTATGTGATTATACTGTAATCTCCTCAGTTAGAACACGACGAGTCAGTGTGTGAGGAGGAAATGGCAGAGGCGATACGAAGCGATATTTAGAGGCAAATTCCCCGCTAGCGTGCACACAACACGCCGGTTAGTCTGTAGCAACAGGCCACTGTTCTCACGGGTTAGGCCCCAGTTACAATGCAGACGTGGGGTAGTCGACGACGCGTTGCGCGTCAGTAACCGACTCAGTTCTTTACTTTACTTTTTTATCTTCGTCGATTCCGCGGAATTGAAGTTCACCTGTTTCACAGACGTCACAACCTTGCGAGTAAATTCGGCAGAGTCAGTAGTAGGGTTGGCAAGTGAAGGGAGTTGCGACAAATGAAGGAGGGGTTCCCTCTATTATCTTCAATAAGAGTGGCGAGGCAGCGCTGCCCCTTCATGAAGGGCGAAATGACAATGGAAACCCCTCTTATTTCTCCCCTCAAAGCCTTCATGAAGGGGCGACCGGTGCGCTATTCTCTTCATGAAGAATGGCACCCATTCGCACTCCATTGTGAGAGGAAATGAAGGGTGCATTTCGATTCTTCACTTGCCAACCCCAGCCAGTAGTAGAGCTCGCGAAATGATACCGACGTCTCTCCATTTTGCACGCTCTCTCGTCGACCGAGCGGGCGAGAGAGTGTGCAAAATGAAGAGACGTCGATATCATTTCTCGAGCTCTAGTCAGTAGTGCGTAAAATGGAAATGTGAGAGAATCGTATCGATTTGCATTACAGGTACATACGAAAGGAAATTGCCAAGGAAATTGGCTGTCTGGCCAGCAAAGGCAAGTTGGATGAGACTTCGAGTTTCAAGGTCGCGCTTTTGCAAAGCTCACGCATATTTTTAAAGTTTTTTCGCCATCATAACTTATTTGGAAAAAATGTACCAAATGAGAGAGAGAGAGAGGCTTGCCCCTGCACATCCAAAACGTAGGAGCAGATGGTTTTGTTTCGTCGAGTTATGGCGAAAAGGAATGATCTTCTATTCATCTTCTTTTTTTCTTCGTTTTTGTTCTGCCAACCATTTTTTTTCTTATTTTTTTCACTCGTTACCTATTGCAGCATTTGCCATCAAACATAGGAATTAATAGTCATAAACAGCAACTGATTCATCTGACATTACTATGTAGATGACAATACATTATCTTGATTTTTGTTTTCACTTACTTTAGTGCTAACTTGGACTACAGAACAAACTTAGTACAAAACTTAGTACAAAACTTGGTGCTAACATTAGTACTAACTTTGTCTTAATTTTTATGAAAAGTAGAAATTCGCATTGCCGTTCTTTTTATTCTGCACCCTACTTTTTGTTCTCCCTCAGAAGGAGTGTGCGAAATGCAGACCAGAGTTCGAAATACGGGTAATCGTCTCTTCATTTCACGTGTCACCGGTAGAGTGTCAAAAACAGCTGTTTACCAGCTATTGACTAGTTGGAAAAATTCGTAAATGACTAGCTGTTTACGAATCAGCTTTTGAATCCCTCTCATTCCAGCTAGTCAGCTAGTCACTTAGCGGCCAGCTAGTCATCAAATCGCAAAAACATCTGACTTTTCGAATCATTCTTGGACTATTCTTGCATTTTGAGTGGTCTCCCTTTGACCACTCAGAGCGTCGAGCAAGGCGAAGAATGATGCAGCTATTCACGTCGTAAACAGCTAGCTGTTTACGCTGTTTCCCAGCTAGTCATATTCATTTCACCAATTTTAAATGACTAGCTGGTTGGAAATTAAGTGACTAGCTGTTTATTTTCAACACTCTAGTCACCGGTCAGAGTAACGAGAGAGAGAGTGTGTAAAATGAAGAGACGATTAACCGTATTTCGAACTCACAGCAAGCATTGCAGTGATGGACGCGTGTGCTCTTCGATTTCTTGCGATATCCATCTTCATTATTCCACTTACCAACTCGGCCGATGTTCAATGTATTCAAGCGTATACCGGCATGAGTCCGAGGTTTGTTGCATGATGTTTGACTTAGAAATTCAATTTTTTCACAGTACTAGGTGGGTTTCACAGTACTACTAGACGATACATCCTCCGAGAGACCGGAGAGGCGGAAACTAAATTATTATTATGATATATAAATTATTTTTCCAGCACTCCCACCTCGTGCAATGGAAGTATGTGCGCAATCGCCTATACCGCGGGGAAACTGCAAGTTCAGGTCGGAACAATAACAACAAAACAATAACATCAAAACAACAAAACAACAAAATAAAAAAAAACAACTTATATCTCGCAGGGCTGCCTCGACAACGCGGGCGTGCCTTCTGGCTGCTTTGGAAACATGACAACCCAACTTTTGTGCACTTGCACGTGAGACTTTCCACATTTGTAATTGATACTACTTTTTTTCACATCCCGTTTGCGAATAAATCGTTGGCACAACCAAAAAAATGTCAATTCTCTGAAACTGTGTTAATAGGGACGTGACGTCGTCTGGGACAGAGTTTAGAGAAAGAGTGATTGCGCGAAAACGAGTACTCGTTCTCGACGAGCATCAAACGATCAACGACGAGCAAAACGAGTACTCGTTCTCGACGAGCATCATTCTCAGCTCGCTACGAGTACTCGCGCGGTCGGTGAAATGAGAAATGATTGAGAGGTGATAAAACGTCCGATATTAATAATTTTCACAGTAAGGATCGCTGCAACGCCGATCCGTACAATATCACTAAACCCGCCGTGCTCCGCGATCTATTCGGACAGGAAACAACTTGCCCAGAACAGGTGAAGTCCATTTCTTTTCGTAGGTATTTTGTATAAAATAATTCAGTTTCACTAGCCTGATTTTTTCTCTCGGAGCAACAGCAAGATTTCAGAATCCTACGGGCATGTGCGACACTCCAACGTGCATGTACGCGAACGATACATCCAGGTATTTATCTCGTAAAAAGGGTAAAGGTATATCCACGGCAAGCGATTTTGAAGTAGTAAGACAATGCTTGGTGGGACCCGCTGCCAGGCTAGCTAGGCTAGCTATATTGTGCTGGCTACGGTAACTGGGTGAAGATAAAAAGGTTTAATGGACGTCCTATATCTTCTTCAATGACCTAGTTGCAGAAACATTTGCCGCAATTTCAACCAGCCAACGAGTTTCTACGAGTTGAGTTTCTTTTCAAACAAAAGATCAACGAATGTCTTCAGACTTTATCTGAATGCGGGTTTCATCGATCAGACCGTAAAGGCTGATTCCACAACCAGTTCTCTTGCTATTCCGACGTATTCCCACCGGTCATTCTGTTCGCTACAGGTTGGTTTTGATGGCTTCATTTAAGAAAAAACAACAAAAGAACAAAAAAACAACAACAACAACAAAGTTCAGGTGTGCGCGGACAATTACAACAAGGGCAGCTATACAAGAGCGAACGCGTCCTCAATCGCTTGCTACACTAATTCGGATGCAGTTCGTTTTTATATTTTCAATTTGTTCTCATTCTGCCAAAATACCCAAAATATTCAGTGCCAAAGTGTACCCAAATGTGCCATATACTAACACTTAAAACGCGTTCTCTGTAAGAACCAAAGTGGGGTGGCACAGTATTCTTAAAATTGTCTCCTAAATCTCAAACTTCACTAACATGACCCCTAGGGACGGTATTTACGATTTTTGAACTTTGATCCCAAAAATGTTGATCTTTGATCTTTGATCTTTCGAAAAATAAATTTCAGATATCAGTGCGTTCGCCTAAGAGTCGCCACCCCACCGTACAGCATGCGCTGAACACGCCTGTACACTTTATTTTTCATGATTCCAAAAATTTGCATATTCATGCAAATTTCAATCGAATTTTTCTCGAAAACGAGGAAATATACCATTCCAATTTTTTGATATGTTGTAGCCATTGATCAGAGCTCTGCAATGCGCCCGGTCTCGACTCGTGGTTAGTGTGTCTTCGTAGTTAAATCATCAAAAAACGCTAAAGTCCTAAACGAGAAAAACCCTCATTTCACCCTCTTTTCCACTCATTTTGCGTCATTTAGAGCGCCCGTGCGGCGTGAAATGATCGAATCGTCTCATTTCTCGCAGCACTGGCGCCGTAAGTGACACAGAATGAGAGGAAAAGAGGGTGAAATGAGGGGTTTTCTCGTTTAGGAATTTAGCGTTTTTTGATGATTTAACTACGAAGACACACTAACCACGAGTCGAGACCGGTGTTGTGGATGCACCGATAAGATCTCCAAGGATGCTATTTCATCAGGCGCCATGCAAGAACAATAGAAGGTGGCACCAAGCCACGCCTTGCCATTCGCCGAATAGCGCCCACGGAGAGACTACATAAGGAGCGGTTTCCACGTAACTGGAGCGATTGAGGAGTAGCTATTGCTCTGGCAAGGATGTGTATTGTTGTGCTATTGAATGTCCCTTCATAAAGCTTTCTCTCTTGCCAGTTTGTCTCGGGAACATCTCATGGTTACGCAATGATACATGAACTTGTATAATCGCTCATCCTATCTTGTGTCTTCTCTATCCTCTCCCTTGTTTTCCTCTCGAATGCTTATCGGCCAACCATCTTTGTCCTTCGTGTTGCGTCATCGAGAATGAGCTACACCGAACGGATCTGCCAGGCGTTCCGCCAGAGGAAGAACTTCCCGTATTGTGTGTTTGCCTTTCCTTATTGTGTTAGCTTCATATATGTGTGTCTTATGGGATATACTGAGAGTCATTTAAGGGATCTCTCTTAGTATTTAGTGCAGGTTAATCAGGAATAGCCTCACGGCTATTGAGGAAAGTAGCACACGGAACACCGGGCGCATTGCAGAGCTCTGATCAATGGCTACAACATATCAAAAAATTGGAATAGTATATTTCCTCGTTTTCGAGAAAAATTCGATTGAAATTTGCATGAATATGCAAATTTTTGGAATCATGAAAAATAAAGTGCACAGGCGTGTTTAGCGCATGAAAATACCCCCGGAGCCCGATTTTCAGCCAATTTGATAAACACCGCTCTGTTTTATGTTAGAAAAACCTTAAAAAGTGCCTTACTTTGACCTACCGAAATTAAGCAAATTAAGATCACAGGCACTTGAAAATGACTGCAATCGATAGAGGAACTTTAGGGCTATCGAAATATGTGGAAAAATCAACGAGTCATTTTTTGCTGTACGGATTTTTTAAGAAAGTGGCGATTCTTAGGCGAACGCACTGATATCCCTATCATGCGATAGCTCATTCGAAAGAGCGTAAAAAGTTATGTTAAAATTCCAAAGGATTTTAAATTTAATTCATTTTGACCCAAGTTATGGCTGAAAATGTGACGATTTTCGTCCATTTCGATGAAAATCGATGTGGCTACTAGGGATGTCTAAACGGAAAACGTCGATCCGTCCTTCTCATTCTCCATAACGGACAATCCGTTATGCGGTCGGCCCATCTCATTTTTAACTCGGATTTCCGAATCAAAACGGCAATCCGTTTTGATCATTCTATCCGAGTCGATTTGAGGAGACCGGTTTGTCCTAGGAATGAGAGAAATGGATTGAGTTTCGTGCAAACTATAACGCTTCATTTCAAAAGGATATCCGTTTTGGAGTCACCGATAACGGATAGCCGTCATTCTCAGAATGAGAGGGAAAAAGGACACGGCAATCCGTTTTGAAATCCGTTTAGACATCCCTAGTGGCTACACAGGAAGCAAGGCCTACCCCACTCCTATTTTTTGATATTATTTGTATTTTTTATATTCAAAAACCTTGGCAAACTTCCCGGGGCACATTTCGCGTGCCAATTTATCGAAAACTTCTACCAAGCATGGCCGCGTACCGCGTCTTTTTTCAAAAAAAGGATTCGCTCCGATAGGAGGGTGAGTGTTTCCCAGCACTTATTTATGCCTCAAATAATGTTTTTTGGTCATTATGAACTGTCTGATGAAAATTTGTCAACATTTTGATGTATATTTTTGAGCTGACTCACCTCGACTTTTTTCACATAAGGGTCCCCCCTTATGTGAAAAATCGGTTAGGGGTCATGAGAAATTTGGAACTCCGATCGGCAGTAAAGTATGTTATGAAGTTCAAAAATCAATTTTATGTCACTTTTAGTTCAATCCGACATGTTGTTGTGGCAAATTCCGACATGACTCGTAACCAGGTTTTTCACATAAGGGGGGACCCTTATGTGAAAAAAGTCGAGGTGAGTCATGTCAAAAATATACATCAAAATGTTGACAAACTTTCGTCAGACGGTTCATAATGACTAAAAAACATTATTTGAGGCATAAATATGTGCTGGGAAACACTCACCCTCCTATCGGAACGAACCTTTTTTTGAAAAAAGACGAGGTTGGCCCCGCTTGGTCGAAGTTTTCGATAAATTGGCACGCGAAATGTGCCCCGGAAAGATAGCCAAGTTTTTTGAATATAAAAAATACAAATAATATCAAAAAATAGGAGTGGGGTAGGCCTTGCTTCCTGGGTAGCCACATCGATTTTCATCGAAATGGACCAAAATCGTCATACTTTGGGTCATAACTTGGGTCAAAATGGATGAAATTTAAAATCCTTTGGAATTTTAACATAACTTTTTACGCTCTTTCGAATGAGCTATCGCATGATAGGGATATCTGAAATTTATTTTTCGAAAGATCAAAGATCAAAGATCAAAATTTTTGGGATCAAAGTTCAAAAATCGTAAATATCGTCTCTTGGGGTCATGTTGGTGAAGTTTGAACCGGATATGAGGAAATTTTCTAAAACTGTGCCGTCGGACCCCCATTTCACAGAGTTCTTACGGAGAACGCGTTTTAAAAAGAATATAATTTCGTTCCATATTTCGGCACTATGTCGGATGAGAACTATTGCGAAATAATGATATAGCGCCCATATTTCAGTTCCCCAATACACCAATGTGCTACGGGCAAGTGTGCTATACGAACATCTTCAATGGCAGCATCACGCGCGGCTGCACAGACTATGTCTACGACTATCGCTGGGCGTATGGATTCACGCAAATATTCGAATACCTGACCAAAGACCGGCTGAACGGAACCAGGGTAAATCACATGGACAACATTTATAATTGCCAACATTTATATCAATTTTACTTATAACTTTTTGAGGAATACTCCGTGCACAAATTTCTCCTCCTTGAATACTACTTCTGCAATTTTGACAACTGCAACCTGGACACTGTCAGGGATTTCGAGGTGATTTGTAGGGATCGCTAAACGATGCTCTAAACGTGCCAGGTTTAGCTCCCCCTACACTATGCCCCTGAGATCGGAAGCACTCTCTTCAGTCCGCATGCTCTCTCGCTCGCAACTAGGGAAGAGCTAGGGGAGAGGGAGCTAAACCTGTCACGTTTAGAGTATCATTTTGCCAACCCTAATGCTAACCGATTTGAGCTCTTCCCAGATTTACGGACCTCGCTCGTCTCCTTCTTCAACGACAATGCCCAGCATCATAGCGACTACAACGAATGATAGCTTACATATCTCAGTTGTCTCTCTGATTGCGATAGTGACAACGGCGATCTTAACAACGTGGTGATCGACTATTTA
Organism: Pristionchus arcanus; assembly: GCA_900490705.1. Lineage (NCBI taxonomy): Eukaryota > Metazoa > Nematoda > Chromadorea > Rhabditida > Neodiplogasteridae > Pristionchus > Pristionchus arcanus. The sequence goes on from LS487350.1 coordinate 163,598, forward strand.
TACTGAATTTGTTTCCTTATGTGACTCCTGGATCCAATACACGATAAAAACTGTGTGCAAGTATACATTTACACACTCGAAAACTCTTCATTCCAAGTCTTTCCGGTCAGAGTGAAGCTGAGTTAGCAAGATGCACCTGCCACTCCACCAAATCCAATTCCTCGTAGTGAGAGACGCAAATGTGTCATTGATGTTGCTACTGCTATCTTTCCACAGCTCTGACCTAGTAGAGAGCGTTGGAGATAACGCACGTAAAGGCGGCTCTCCAAATCTTAATGTCGTGCCTGCGTGCAGGTGCATTCTCGAGTAGTAATCAGTAGTAGCAGGGATGCGGTGAGAGACAAGGCGAAAGGAGAGATTGCTAGAGATCCCTGTCGTGTAAAAATTAGACCTCGTGAAGTGGGCCGCCGTCTCTTCATTTCTCACCCTCAATCGCCAACTCGAGTTGCGAGAGAGTGTTAGAAATGAACCGGGCAGAAACTAGGTACACGCCCTCTCGCTCTGAGATAGAAGGCAAAATGAAGAGAGGACGTGATCATGTTTCAACGTGACGAAACAGGCTATCGCCAGAAATAGGCTTCACCTGCCCCTCCCACACTCATGGGCTTTCACAATCAATTCGGTGATTATTAGGTAAATAGCTATGATATTTGCTCATCTCTTTCTTCAAAATCATCAGTCAAGATTGCGTACAATGGAGAGCGTAAGAACGCATGAGACACGGCACATTCGTGACAATGGAGCAATGAATCGGGAATGAGGACATAAGTTGTGCAAAAAAAGCAACAATAAAATGGGCATGTAGCGAATATTGCGAAGTATCATCGGCATTTTATGATTGCCGATATCGCTAGCGTCACTGCAGTGATAAATGAGAGCTGACAGCTGGCCTTCGTTGTAGTCCCAAGCACACTTGACATTGTCGTTGAAGAAATGGATGAGCGAGGACCGTAAATCTGACAAAATACAAAAAATCAACCTAGAAAGGAGTTTATGAAGAAAGGCTACTGTGTATATGATAATAGGAAGTGAAAGTGATCCAGAATTCCAGAATGCGCAAGAAAAAAATTTCAAAAAATAAACTTACTTTGTAATCGCTGACAGTATCCAGATTGCAATTGTCATAGTTGCAAAAGTAGTACTCAAGTAGGAGAAATTGGTGAAGAGAGTATTGCTTGAAATCGATTCGTATCAATCCCATTTTGCTTGTTTGATGCTCACTTTGGTGCCATTCAGCCTTGCAATTGTCAATTTTTCGAATATCTGCGTGTATCCCGCCTCCCAGAGCGTGTCAAAGACATAATCCGCGCAGCCGCGAGTATTACTTCCGTTGAATGCATTCACGTAGCACACTTGCCCGTAGCACAATGGCGTGGTGCCGTTGGACTGAATTCGGTATTTGGGTTTCGGAATTTTGGGTTCTGGGTATTTGGGCGCATTTGAGTCATTTGGATACTGAAGTACAATACCATTTGGTACGAGGAACTTGAGGACATTAGCGTTCTATGTTGGGTACTACACTCGATTTAAAGTTGAAAAAAAAGTTGAAAAACATAAAGACTCACTGCATCAGAGTTGGTGTAGCATGCGATGGGAGCATTCGCTCTTGTATAACTTCCCGTGTTGTAGTTGTCCGCACATGCCTGATTTTTTAAATGTTTTTTTCAGAAAAAGCAAAAAAAACTATAAAAAAAATAACCTGCCGGGAGCAGAATGTCAGATGGGAATACGTGGGAACAGTCAGAGAACCGTTCGTTGCATCCGCTTTTATGGTTTGATCGATGAAAACCGCGTTTGGATAGAGACTGAACATTGACTTATTTGAGATTTGGAGCAAAACTCAACTAGTAAAAGCTGGTTGGCTGGTTGAAATTGCGGCAAATATTCCTGCAATAAGCTCAATGTGTGGCGTAATTGAAACTAGGGATGTCAGAATGAAGAATCCGTCTTGTCGTCCTACGTACTCTTTCTTCGGATATTCCGAAGAGTGAGCACGCGAAAGGAAGAGACGTAGTCTTCGTTCTGTCAGCATAAATGGAAACCAACGTGGATGTGTCATTCGCGTACATGCATGTTGGACTGTCGCACAGTCCGGTTGGGTTCTGAAATTATAAAGAATACTACATTCAAACTTGATGAACTCTACCTGTTCAGGGCAGAATATTTCCGGACCGAACAGTGCGCTGACCGTTTCAACTTTAGTGATATTATACGGATCGGAATTGCATCGATTCGTTCTGAATTTATTTATGAATTTGAATTTTTTTTTTATGGCATCGATCTATAATTAGCCTTTCCACTTCTCTTTTCCAGTTGCACTATGGAATTACTAACTAGAATCATAAATCTAGGATCATAAATCGGAATATCTTACACGCAAACGCAGACGACTCGGTTTGTCGTGTTTCCCCAGCAGCCAGTAGCCATGCCCACGTTGCTGATGCAGGTCTGCAAGTGGTTGTTTTGACGCTATTGTTATTGTTGTTGTGATGTTATAGTTCCGACCTGAACTTGGAGTTTGCCTTGTAAATAGGTGATTGCGCACATGCTGCCGTTGCACGTGTTGGGCGTGCTGAAATGTAAAGTAATAACAAATTGTATTCGGCATTTTATATAGGGCTGTCAGGATGAATAATCGGTCTCTTTATTCCGCGTGCTCTCTCGTTTCTCTGACCGGTGAGAGAGCACGAGGAAAGAAGAGACGGATTCTCGACTATGACAGCCCTAATTTTATACCTCGCGCTCATGCCCGGATACGCCTGGATGCATTGCACAGCGACTGAGTAAGCCAATGGGATGAAGAGAATGGATATCGCAAGAATTCGAAGATGACGCGTGTTCATCGCTGAAAAAAATGCGCTAGAATAAAGAGTTTTCCCCTCCTCATTTTGCACATTCTCTTGTTATTAATGAGAAAATAACGCGAAATTCGGAGATAAAGCGTAAGGGTGAGTGGCACGTATCCGACTAGGCGGAAACTGTGGGGAAACGAAAAAGAAGTAGGAAATTTCTTACTCGTCGTCGCCCGACGAAACAAAAATCACCTGCTCCAACGATTTCGATGTGCAGGTGCAATATGACTCTAGACCTGGGCATCGTCTCTTCATGCAACACATTCTCTCGACAATTGCGCTAGCGATAGAGTGTGTGAAATGAAGACGTTCTTGGGTGCAATGGAATCGATACATTTCGGTGAAAGAAGTCATGACGGTGTTGATTGAAACTGTTTTAAAGAAGGCGTCCCACGAACCGCGCGGGCGTGAGGAATAAGAGGGACACTCTCCTCATTCCGCACGCTCTCTAGCTCGTTGCCTGCATTTCAGGGTCACTTGGCACGCAGCCAATTGATCATAACACAGTTCAAACGAAAAATGGTGACTTGGGAGTTTCGAAAGTGTTATCGGGTAACAGCGACCCACCACCTCACATTGAGAACTCATTTCGCCAGATATTCGTGGGACACCTTCTTTAATAGAAACTTTGAAAAAATTGCGTATGTTATGCAAATGCGCCACCTTGAAATTCGAGTTTTCCGCCTATTTGGACAGATCGGCAATTTCCTTGGCAATTTCCTTTTGCGTGTAAGTGTACCCAAAGGAGTGTGGATACGGAAATAAGCAAAGATCAATCGAAAAGCAGAGCTTCCACAATTAAATCATCACTGTCATTCTAAACGTTTTTTCTATTCCTAAGATATTAGAGATTACTAGAAAGTGTAAATGCTACTAACTTTGCCGTTTCTAGGAGCAGAATTTGGTGAGTAAAGTCATTAAAACTGGTGGATTTCATGGCTCTTGAATCGACGACAAGCCCACCTCCCTATACTACTCAGTAGGGTTGGCGAGTTAATTATTCGACGATTTTAACAATAAGACCAATTATAAAGCAATCTTTATTCTTATGTGCTTGATATACAAATCACAGCAAATTACTGTAGTATTTCAGCACTGTTCATAATAAACGATATAGCGATAATAATATGGTATAGAGATAACGGGAAGCTCGAATGATTCCTCTGAAGAAGGCATTGTTAAAAAATTAGACCAAAACATCAGTGCAGCTTGCGCACTACCACATCGCGCCATCATATTCAAAGAGTTTGTAATACCTTTTCGCTGACATTGTCCAAGTTGCAATAATTATAATTACAAATATAGAATTCAAGAAGGAGAAATTGACGGATTTTGACTTTCTAAAAATAAAGTTTATTTTAAAATTTTAGTTGCTAAACCTCAGTTCTCCTATCTTTTAGATCGCGAAATTGATCCCCCGTGGTGGTTCCGGGTTCCCACAGCGCGTCAAAGATATAGTCCATGCATCCACGCGTGGATGTCCCATTGAAACTGTTCACGTAACACAATTGTCCATAGCAAATATTTTTGTCGCTCCGACTCTGAGGTGGAAATTGATGTTGAAACTTAAAGGAACGCCCACGTTATTCGTGTTGGTGTAGCACGCGATTGCTTCATAATCTCTGGTGTAGTTTTTATGCTGTTCCTCAATTTTGTATTGCACCTCACATTTCTGAACGACTTATTTTTATTTATTCAGTGCATTCTAAAAACAACCTTCAGTGTGCATAGTGCCAAATGAGTATACGTTGGCACAACTACCGAATTGTTGTTTATACTAGATGCATAGGAGCTCTGGTCAATGAAAATTGCGTTTGGATAAAGACTGAATTTTCTCATATATTAGACATTAAGAAAAACTCAACTAGTATAGGCTTGTTGGTTCATTGAAATTGCGACATGAATCACTGAGAGAGTTAATATACAAATGATTAATTAATATTAAATTAACCTGGTCGTTACATCAGTAAACATGCACGCTGGGCTGTCGCATTTTCCCAATTGGTGCTATAAGATATTTTTTTTTGGCGGGGAAGCGAAACCTGTGTCAGATATACCTGATCATCGCATTTTGTTTCATTATCGACTACTGCAGTTAGAGGTTGGAGTCGAGTGATATTATGGACATCGGAGTTGCAATGATCTTTTCTGCAAAGTTTATTCTCTAGAAACGCAGATTGATGGCTCTCTCTTGGTTCTTCTTTGGAGGTACACGTCGAGCCTGAAAATAAAAATGAGCTTACTTGCACGCGCATAAAATCCTCAATGAAAGATCTCCAAAGCATCCAATAATCATTTGAACATCGGTAATGCAGCTCTGAAATCCATAATCGAGATAATTTAGATCACGCTTTTTTCATCTCTATGTTGATGGGTACAAAGGAAGCAGTTGGATAATTATCTACTGAATGTTTTTTTGGTGATTTTCCCATTTCGTCTCTGATACTCGCAAGTGCTGACATAACTTCAATTCAGTCGCGATCAATCTATATCATGTTGTGGGATTTGTCACGGTAGGTTCGTCATTGCTGCTCATTTGTATGAATTAAATAAATTATTTTTGTCAAAATAATGATTGTGTAGTGACATTCAGCGTGCTCTCTCGTTACTGGTGATAAAGTAGGAGAACTTCATTTTGACAACAATAATTGTAAGAAAAAACTCGCCTGCACTTGACGAATTCCCGCATAATAGGTGATTGCACAAATGTCGCCGGTACAAAAGGAACTAAATAAAAAAAATAAAAAGAGAATGATCGATATTATTAGTCAAATCGATTAACCTCTCGTTAGCACGATCTATCATGCCTGGATAAGACTGATGGCATTGCAGTGCTTCGAATATAGGAAGGCGGTAGATTGATACAGCGAGAAAAGGAAGTAGACGAGCGCCCATTGCTGGCAAGCGAAGTATCCTTTCCTAAATCTCGTTTCTACAAAGGGGAAAACTACCGAAAACTACGATATGCAGGTGTAAGAAATTGATGAATATCAATAAATTTTGTGTATTTTCTAGAGGAGATACGTGAATGAAAAATATTAGACATGAAAACGGATGCAAATTCATTTTACGACTTTCGCAGAAATAGGACTGCAATATTGCACCTGCATTTTGAAATCGAAGAGAAAGATGCTTACTTTCTTGTTAGTCGAGAAGGAGTACATTTGATATCGAATTCCTATTGTGATGATTTGTATTCACAGCATTTTCATGTTACTTTGCTTTTTCATTCCCAAAATCATTTCCCTACAATGTCATCAGTCTTACCCAGGAATAAACACGAGGTTAGATTGATGCAATTGGTTGATTTCAATACATTGTTTTTAGTGCACCTTCCTTTTGCACCGGCGATCTGTGTGCGGCCGTATTTGTTTCCGAGAAACTTGAAGTACAGGTATGACTTCATTTGCTTTGTATAACACGCCTCTCACCTAAGGTTCAACCCAGATGGGTTGAATGTTGTCAGCGACTCAAATTTCGAAGTTGAGATTTTTACTGATTTGAGGCCTACTAGACCCCTCTAGACACCCTGTGAATGGATCAGTGCCAGAAGTTATTCTCGACCGAGCTGCAGCTCCGGGAAGCTGCAGCCTCCCAACTTCAAGGCTATTTTTCTGCCCTTCAACGCGATCCCCGAGAATACTTTTCTGAAAGAGCTAGTGCTATTTTTCAATGCTCTTTCGACCTGCACAGGTCGCGTATCGATGAAATCACTTTTAACATGGCTAAACGTTTTTCAACTTTATTGAAAAAACTGTCACAAAAACCTCGATTTTTATTATTCACGATTGTAGGGCTCGTCTAGAGCTTTCGAATGATATGTCTGCGCTCGCATATCTCGAGGCGTGAGTATGGTTTCATACCCGAAAACTGTCTCGCCAACATTTAATCTGTATTTCAACAGTTATTCGCCGCTCCATTTCACCCTCTCGTGCACAATGTCGTGAAA
>LS487350.1:170429-273232 GCA_900490705.1 Pristionchus arcanus
TTTCACGACATTGTGCACGAGAGGGTGAAATGGAGCGGCGAATAACTGTTGAAATACAGATTAAATGTTGGCGAGACAGTTTTCGGGTATGAAACCATACTCACGCCTCGAGATATGCGAGCGCAGACATATCATTCGAAAGCTCTAGACGAGCCCTACAATCGTGAATAATAAAAATCGAGGTTTTTGTGACAGTTTTTTCAATAAAGTTGAAAAACGTTTAGCCATGTTAAAAGTGATTTCATCGATACGCGACCTGTGCAGGTCGAAAGAGCATTGAAAAATAGCACCAGCTCTTTCAGAAAAGTATTCTCGGGGATCGCGTTGAAGGGCAGAAAAATAGCCTTGAAGTTGGGAGGCTGCAGCTTCCCGGAGCTGCAGCTCGGTCGAGAATAACTTCTGGCACTGATCCATTCACAGGGTGTCTAGAGGGGTCTAGTAGGCCTCAAATCAGTAAAAATCTCAACTTCGAAATTTGACTAGCTGACAGAATCAGGTCGAATCTTAGGTGAGAGGCGTGATAAGTAACACGCGACTCATGTAAGAATCGGCTCAGAATGACCAGATCAAGCAAATTTTCGAGATTATTTTTAATTTGGGGTCCCTAAGTATCCCCTAGATCACCTTTGAAAATCGTAAATTTATAAATCGTACTCAAGTGATAATAATTTCCAGAGCTGCATCGTCAACGTTGACATGTCAACCAGCTGCTATGGAAAGTCTCCGTTAAGAACTTTCTGCGTTTGCAAGTGAGAACTAGTTATATCTGTTTCGGTGCAAATCTCAACCGAAGGAAATTGCAATAAATACTTTTCAGAACAGACTATTGCAACTCTGAGAGTTACAACAGAAGTCACGTTCAAACCCCAAGTAGTTTATTAGGACTGGAAATTTACTGTGACATCCAGGTAATCAATTGATACTATTCAAGATTTCGATTATTTAAAAAAAAAATCCATATTCCATTCTGAATGCCAAACTTCCAGAACACAATACAATGTGATAGTCCTACATGCTTATTCACTAATGCCACAGCCAGGTTGATTTTAAATACTGAACAACGTTCATGGATAGTTGCAGGGACACATGCCGCAATTTTGACCAGCCAATAAGTTTCTATTAGTTGAGTTTATCTACGAATTTATCATAATCAATAGTTCAGCCTTTATCCGAATGCAATCTTCATTGATCAAACTTCGAACATTGAATTGGACAAAAATAACAGCGTAATTGTGCCAAAAATAACACATTTGGCACTATGCACTCAGGAGGTTTCTTTTGTTAAAAAATTATATTTATAGATAAATAATGTTCAGGAATGCGCTGATCATTACAAGACTGACGAAAATTACAGACGATCATACGAATCGATCGCATGCTACACTTATAGCGATGATGTGGGTTTACCTGATCATTTTTGATTTTACGAACAGCTCAGCCCTTTCGGTTTCTCTCCATAACGAAGGAACAGACTATTTTTTTTAACAACAAGTTTAAAATCTTCAGAATGTCGATAGCAAACACTTATGTTATGGGCAATCGTGCTATGTCAACAATTTCAATGGAACTACAACAAGAGGATGTTTTGATTATGTCTATGACACGATATTTGCTCATGGAATTTCACAATTTGATAATCTCGAAGACAGAAGGACTAAGGTGAAATTCACAATCTATGACATATAACAGTTATTTTTTTAGTATGTGAGATTCCACCAATTTCTCCTACTTGAATACTACTTGTGCAATTATGAATACTGCAATTTTGACAGCTTTAACGAAAAGGCTTGAAGTTTTTTATTCATTGATAATATCTTCCTTTTTAGAAACAAAATATTTCGAGTGGCTTCTTCATTTGCAATGCTGTGATTATTGCAATATCGATTTTCCTAAGAGATTGTTAATCTACGGAAATCGATCATGTCAAATCTGATATAAACTATTTTTAAAACATGGAAGACACCTATATTAAAGCATTCTGTTATATCATCACCATTCACTCTTCCTGCATTGTGCGAGATAATAAATAAACTATTTTTATTTATTCTCGAATTATCTCTGGCAAGGGGGCTTGTGAGGGAGCAGGCGCAGCTGAGGATTGGCCGGTGAACGACACGTAGGCGGACTGGCCAGCACCGACTGCCTGTTGTTGAGGAGCGATCCGATGCGGGATGAGGCAAGAGATCATCTGAAGCAAGTGAAAAGTATACACTAGCGCTCAAAATATGAGCCTCCGTCCCTTCATTTCACACACTCTCTCGTCACTCAAGACAGTGCACAAGATGAAGAAATGACGGCTCATATCTCTATCTCTAGTATACACTTTGTGTACGCCGAAAAGGTATCGTTGCTGCCACAATCAACGCGAGTTCACAGTCGTGTCCACGCTTATATACGGAACCGTACCACCATTCCTACTTTGTATGTTTGTCATATGACAATTCCAAAAAGGGATTGACTGGGTGACAGTGAATTATAGAGATTAGTCTCAAATGTGACAGGGAAGAAAAAACAAACTTGAAGAAGCTTTGATCGAAACGATGGTGTTGTTGAAATCAGAACAAGTGAGTGAACTGTTCCATGGCAAGCGAAGATGACAAGAGCGATGTCGAAGGGGAGTACAGCTAATAATATAATATTCAACTAATATAATAATATTAAATAATCATGTAATTATATGTATAATAATATTCAAATAAATATTATAATATAATAATATTCAACTTTAATCAACTTTGCTTCGCTCAGTCTTCTACTGGGTAAGGTTTTGAAGTTAAAGCCTGACAACGACTGATCTCTGGCTCTTATCCCGACGATATTACACGAAGAAGGGTGATGATACGCAACTCGCGTTCAAGAACCTCCGAAAGATGGCGTTTTGGAACCAAGATCAAAATTTTTAAATGCTCTAAAATGTAAATCTTTGAATGCTCACGCCATCGCATAATTTCCTTTCGAGGCCTTGTAGAGACGTACTGAGCGATTGTCGTCATTCCTACCGGAATAAGTATGAAAAAGATTGGAGTGAGGGCCTGGAAAGAAAGAGTTTTATTGTGAATATTGTTGTCATGAAACTAAGCCAACGGAGTGAATTTACAAGTGACTAACTTGGAATATGAGCGACTTTGTGAGCGTACGATGTATGCGTTGCATGGTAGGACTGAGATGGCTGGCTAGTTTGATTTGCGCGAAAGTATGGTGCGCTACCTGAACAAGTCTTATTATTTACTGTTTTGGTTCAATGAGTGATTCTCGTAATTTCCTTTAAAAAATTACCATATATAGGAAAGGACCGACGAAAACACCGTCAAATATGAGCAATGAATAATAGATTATTCCAACGGAGTAAAAATCAATTCGCTCTCGACCAATTGCATCCCAATCTTTCGATTCGTACTGAAAGACATTATATTTTGAGATTGGCTGAATATTTTGTTTTTACGTGTTGAAGATATTTGGCGATTGATGCACATTCGTTCTGAAAAAGTGATACTTTTCGTAGTCAAGCAAAAAAAAAATCATTGATTTGAATTCTACGTAAAACATATAAATATGGCCTGTACCAAAAATGTACGGTGCTACATCAGAATTTTACAGTGTCCATTTATCTTTCAAAGCTTATCGGTGCTCACGTGAAATAAAAAGCCGATGCTTGTATAGGGAATGAGTAGAAAGGTCAAGAAAATGACACGTGTACGCACAGAAAATTTGAAATGTGAATCTGCTGGTGCAATTATCTATAACAACATATTTATTATTATTAGTTTACTTGCGTTTGTGTATGATACGACACATACTCAGCGCAAAAACTGGAATTTTGATTAAAATCAAAATTAGAAAAACCAAATTGCGCAATAATTCGAAATTGTATTTTAAAAAGCTTCCGTCATGGTCACAGTCTGAACAGTATGATTTTCCCCTCTTACTCGAAAAAAATCTCGCACCTGATGTCGGTATATGAAGAGCGAAAAGTACATTATCACTCCTAACATTACGATTGATTGCACGATCGCCTGGAAAATAGTGATTTAAATACTAAATAAATAACAATAATTAAACCTTTAAATATTGTTTTGAATAACTACATATCAATCAATTTTTGGCCACATTGATCAGAACAAAAGACAAAAGTTGTAAAAATAAACAAATAATAAACTAACAAAGACCAAGGATGTCATGAAATGCATAGTTGTCTTTTGCGCGCGTCGGTACACGCACATGACCGAAAAAATAAAGAAGGGATCGTTTTGCCATTGCACGATAACATCTACCAGCAGCCAGATAGCCTGAATGCTAATTTTAATGGTCATTTTGAATCCTGGTATTAGAAAGAAAAATCACGATCAGATCAGAGCATTCTGATGATAACCTTTATGTGAATCAAAATATCTAAATTCGCGAGATGGATTCTTTGTTCCTCACTATCGGCACTCTCCGAGTAATCAAATTCTATTCAGTTGGTGATTATCCAAATTATTTGTCATTTTACCTACTGTCGGTATGGGTAGTATAGAATCACTAGAACGTACCAGTGAGAGTAGAAGCATGGTGCTGTACACTCGGGTCACTGATCGCGAGCTTGCAACAATGTATGCACTCAAGCAAGTAATCGCGATGCATACACCCTGAAAGATATGAACAATTTCGGCAAAAAAGTGGTAAAATACGCAATAAAATGATTTCCCCAACCCCTCCCTCCGATATCGATCTCTCAGAAACCAACAGAAGAAAACTGTGATAAGTTTATATTTCATGGTTGCTGTTTGACTACAACCCTTTTTGTTCGTGCAGAATGTGGGCTTTCTTTCTTACGCTGGTGAACAAATTGTTGAATGATTATTTTAATTGTTGAATGATTATTTAAAAAATAATTGTTTTTTTAAAAGCTTTCAAACAAACCGTCAAGGTGTAGCGGACCGCGATTAATGCCGCTTCCTGATGCTTGGGCGACATGCAATATCCACTACCGAGAGGAGACGAGAAGGTGCTCTGAGGTAAAATCATTGAAAGAGCAAGAAGTGTGGGGTCACTGGAGGTCACCCGGAGTCACCCGGAGCGCACCGTTTTCACAGGGGGAATCGCCAGGACTGTATAAGGCGCCCATGGAATATAGTGGCTCCTTTGGGAATGTAAAGAACCCAAAGATTTTTCATTATGACTATGTGATGCATAGTGGGGACACAACCTGTACATCATAGATGGACAAGGAGGTCAGCGGGGGGTGGTACTTGGTCATGACCCACCATGACCATATATACATGGTAGGGGGGGGGGTGCCCAATGATTGGGCACCCCCCCCCTGCTGACGGCGTGCCCATCTATGTTGTACATTTACTTTTTTTTCTAAAATTTGTTGTGCAATCCGTTGTTGATATATTGACACGTCGGCCAGTCTCATCCGTCAAGAAAACATCAGAAAACATTTTTAAAAAGCATTGTATCTTCACTATGCAAAATTACATAGTCATGGTACAAAAAATATTCAATTTCGATGGGTGTCATACATTTTCTTATTTCCTTGAATTCCGAATTTTTCCTACCACGCAGCCCGAGGTGCATATCCACCACCACTTGTCGCTTGCCTCCACCTCTCGCTTCCACCACGGATCCATGCTGGCCATCTGAAAAGCTAGAAAGTTGTAAAAAGTTGGGCTGGCAAAAAAGGGAAGCGCGCTCGTAGAATGACAACCGCAAGGGACACAACATATTTGATAAACCATTATTGCAACTATATCTAGACGACTAAAACATGTGTTTTTTCAAAAATAAAACAATTTAGATATAATGGTAGTCCAACAAAAGATGTGGAGAGAAAAGATGTGTAGGTGGTGGAAATCTTATTCCAATGATTCTGTATTTCCGTGCTAGTGTCGAGCAAGAGTGTGCTGTTGCACCTGCTTACACCCTGCCCCCCCCACACATAGATCTAATTGCAACTACTCTATGGATGTTTACTTGATATCGGGTGCACGAGAGTAGGGTTGGCCTGTCAATCGAGATCTTGAGATCTCGAGATGAAAAAACACAATTATCAATCTCTTATCGACTTCTCGATAAGATCTCGTTTCTCGACTTTTTTCGGATAGAGTTCATTCTCAGTCAAAATTGGCGAGGGATTTGTCGGATTTGAATTGGGCGAGTTGAGAATGACAATTTCTCTCCCTTCATTTCTCGATTCTTCTCGATTTCTCGATTGGTCTCGGATCTATCCGAGAAATTAGCGAGAATTGGCTCAGAGCCAATTCTCGGCGAGATCATTCTTCGTCTATCCGAGATTAGCAAGCGGTATTTTTCTCGACAAGCCACCCTACACGAGAGAGATTCCACGAGTGAATAAGAAAGGGGTGATGTTGTTAATGTCCAATTGAAGAGAGTGCACGGAAATCAGCGATGCTGTTGACTCGCGATTTTCGAGCTATACTACGTTACCGCTAACGTTTACCAGTTTAATATACCTGATAGCTTCATGAGAATGAACAAAGTCGAGGCGAAACAGGTGCAATTTAGGCTACGACTAGAAATCACTTGAGCGGGCGAGAGACTGTATGAAATGAAGACACCGTTGCTCGTATTTCTAGATCGACTGGAGCGTCCTTTGCGCAGAATGGCGTAAATTGGATTTGTGGAGACTGGAGAACAAGTTCAAGGAAGTTGAAAGAAGCTGACGCTCTCCACAGCGCTGAAACGCTTCGGATGATGTAAGTGAGAGGGTGGTGTAAAATGAAGAGAAAATCAAGCAAGAATCATTACTGCAACGAATAATCCTGTCGTACTAGGCGCGATTGGTGCAGTGTCTGTCAGCAGGTGCATTTCACACTAACACTAGATTGGTAAGACAGAATCGGCGTTTCACGATAGGCGAAGAAAGAAATTTACCTTCAACACATTCAAGTTGTGATTGTTCGATTACTATAATCTCCCATCGGCTCTTATTTATTTCATTTTCTTCGCGTTAAAACACCGGTCTTCCTTTCCTTTTTCTTATTTTTGGTTGCAATTCAGCTAAGTTCAGTGTCATCAGGACTAATAGACTTGGCAAGGACTGAATTGAGTGTACTCAGACCGGCATCAGGCCATTTTTATACCTGTTTAGTAAGTACTAGCGTTAACCGTTCGTGCAAACGTAAGCGATTAAAAATGCACGAGCAATGGCTCTCATTGCGCAATCAGACGAGCATCGAGTTTTTCGTTAACCTATTGCGTTCCGACATCCCTAGTATTGTGCGTCGCTGGCCAGCCGTACATTCCCTTCTTCGTGGGGAGGCAAGATTGGAGCGATGGGATGAAGATGGGAGGATGCGGGGTAGATCGCTAGCCTCTTCAGGCCTTTCCTCCCTCCCTCTCGCGAGAACGCTCGTCAAGGCTACGACGCGGTGAATGAAAAATAGTCTCTGAATAATAATGTATGCTTTATTTGCAGATGCAAATGGACACGCAAAGCGCACATGGAACAGACGGAGTTCAAAAGCTAAGTTCCACCCCCCCCCCCCCATCCCCCAAAGACTCACGATAAACGATTATACACGGGGTTTGCAAGACGAGAGCACGCAATGAGGCAAACATTCAGATCGAGTCATAGGAACCGGGAAATGAGGGTAATTCGCTCTTCGTGGTAGAGCTCAACGTTGACAATTCGTTGTTTAGCACAAATTACGGAACATTTAATATTATAGTCTCCAGGAAATAGGGAAAAAGTAGAAGGAAGATGTCCTCTACCCGGCCCTACATATGTACACCATCAAGAGTAGGGTTGATCGTTCGGCTTTCGGAACGGCCGAATGAGAGTGATCAAAATTGCCTCGTTCCGAAATTGATTCAATTAGCGCTCGGAATGAGTTCGAATAATGAACTAATTGGATTTCTCGTTCCGGAACGGCCATTGTTCGTCTCTCGGCCGTTTCGAAGTGAGGGGATAATTGGATCAAAAAAATTGGAATTCCGTCATTCCGTTCCGAACGATCAACCCTAATCCTCTGACGACAGTAAAATCGCTTCTATTGCGGAAGAAACTTTACTGTTTTATATCGATGAGGTCTGCTCATCTAGTCCGATATGTTTCCACAAAAAATATGCTTACATTTGAATATGATTAAATACTTATAGGCATACATGCTTTCTTAGCTTTGAAAGCTAAGAAGAAACCATCCCTTGACCCATTGTCACAGAGTACGAAGAAACCGATCCCCTCCATAATGATGTTTCCCCCTGCAGGCACTATGTCTTGAATCAGGAATGTAATGTGAGGCATACATGTATACATTCAGGTCAACGTTGACCCGTTGTCGAACACTGCAGAATTCGACACCGAACAGTGGTGGTGGACATGCACCTCCTCAAGTCTTCCCGACCGATTCTGCCTCACCCCCGAGCACCAGCATGTTGCATTCGGCGCTGCCCGCTACACAATGACGGTTGGATTCTTTTTTACCCTATGGCGATTGCACTAATATTGGGAGCTTTGAAACACCCCCCCCCCAATCTAAATCGCTTAGGCAACGGAAACATCTTCATACTTTCAGTGTGTATGCATCGTCAGCACTTCTTTGAGCGCATACATTGTGTCGAGCTCGAGATCGGTCACCCGCGCATACAGTGCCATGCTCCTGCTCTCACTGGTACGCAAGTCATAACGTTGCCCTACGTCGAATGATAGTTTCATGAACAAAACCCCTTTCCACCCCAATCACCCACCCACCCCCCTCCCTCAGAATTGTACCTCCAGTAATATGAAAAAAACAAAATTATTATTATCATCGTATCACCGTTCGATGGTAACCTTCTAAAAGAGAGCCCAAATAGCTTTGGTTCAATTGTGATTGTTTTACTGAGAACATGAACTTATTATTCGGTTCTAATCAAGAAGGTTTTCTGTCGGATATCGTAAGATTATTTTCCATTCCACTCGTTACTGACCTTTGGCGAATGCAAAGTGTTCATTCAAAGTGGCCTTTAATATGATTCCATTAAGGCTGTCTGGATGCTCGTAGACGTAATCGTGCAATGGTTGAATGATCCCTTCATTATTTTTCCCGTAATGTGCGTGTACCGACGCTCACAACCGGCAAACACGCATTACACAGCATCCATTGGATTTGTTGGTTTTTCTTGTTCTTATTTTTGTTGCTGTCCATGCATTATATATATGCAAAAATTCAAAAAAAAGGAAATCGATCATATCATATCTTCTAGGCGATTGTGCAATCGCTCGTAATGTTAGGAGTGGTGATTTACTTTTCGCTCTTCATATACCGGCATCAGGTTCATGAGATTTTATCTTCAATTGGGAAGAAGAAAAAAAGGAATAAATAATTGAATATTCTGTGTATTGAACTTAGAAAATAAAAAAAATATTAAAGATAAAGATTTTTAAACATACTTTTATTATAGATAATTGTACAGTCCGGATCGCATTTCAAATTCTCCTTACGTACACGGATCGTTTTCTTGCTCTTTCTGCTGATTCCGTATACTGGCATTGGCTCTTTATTTTACGTGAGTACTTTTCTCAAATGAATGAAAACTAATTCTGACCAACCACAATCCACTAATGATATCCGCTATCACGGGGAATCGAGCGGAAAATATAAACAATATGGGAAAAATAGATGAAAACAAGCAGTGCTGTAAACCAAAGACTCCCTTAAGACATGAGTATTAATCTCGGCCGGAGTCCATAGGGAAGCAGAGTTTTATCTATCACTTCTCTTAAAATAATTAGCGGCTATACGGATCACCATCAAAGACAGAGAATTGGAGAACAATGATCGAGATATTTGCTCACTATTAATTTTTTTTTCAGAGCGAATGTGCTCCAATTGCCCAATATCATCAGCATGTATATTCATTAGAATCTACAAACTTCAAATGTTAATCTCTTTCAGTATCAATCGAGTAATTATGACTCAATCGATCGAGAGCGAATTGATTTTTATTCCGTTGGTATCATCTACTACTCTTTGCTCATTTCCGATGGTATATTTGCCTGTCTATTCTTAGTTATGGTAAGATAATTTGTTATTTTTGGTTTTCCTCGCGCTATGTCTTTCTTATCCATAGCCTGTCGCGTTTAACGGTCGGGAATTCCGAATTCCGTCTTCGTAAAATTACGAAATTTTCACAAGAAGGGGACAAGAAGGGAAGGTGCAATGGCAAAAATCCAAACAAAGAATCCGAAAATTTTGTCAACAGCTTTGTTTTGTTTTCAGCTAGCTCACCATACCTTTGCCCAAATCACGCACGCCAGAAATCTCAGTCCTACTATGCAACGATTGCATCGCATTCTCACAAAATCGCTTGTTTTCCAAGTAAGACTTCTAACACTTTTAACACGCTGTGTTTTTTCGATTAAAAAAATGAGGATTCATGCGGATATATAAAGAGAATTGAGGATAAATAAGAATTCATTGAGTTACGCCAATTAGAAATGAATGTTCTCAGGAAATCAAGAATAGACACGAATGAATGATTTGGATTTTTAAAATATTTTTTCCAGGCCCTTACTCCACTCATTTTCATACTTCTTCCGGTGGGCACCGCCACAATAGAGCAGTACATCTCTACACGTCCTCAAAATTCACACGATTTTATCACATGGCGTGAGCACTTTTTCTACGTATTTCGCTAATCCTAAAAAAGAGAACAAACTAATTGAGATTCGAAAAAAATTCGAAAAATCATACTCTGGGCTCTGACTTCTACTTAGAGCTTGTGAATTAGCATTTAGTGTTCAAAGTAGGAATATATGTGCTTTTTTATGTACTTTTTTGTCTGTTTTTTGTTCTGTTTTTGCTGGCAACTTTCTTGCCTTTTTAGTTAGCACCGTAAACCTTTCCTGAGCGATGTTGCGAAGTTGACGGCATCGTGATACAGATTCCAGTTTCGAATTGCTCGTCAATAACTCCCTCCCACTCTATCATTCTTCTTATTTGCAGCTGTTCTTCCTTTCAATCTTGCGATTGTCGTATTCGCATGCCATGGGACGGTGCATTCCATTGTTCTCATTGGAACAACGCCCGCGTTTCGAGCGAAGCTTCTTCAGGTTTGTACTTGCTCCTCTTGTAATTATTACACTCTATATATTACTATGACGCGTCTCATCTCAATCTCTTCTTCAAGTGTGCATTTTTGGGAACAAATTGAATTTATATATATAATGAAAAATTATATCAAAAAAGGTTCATATTTTTATGATCAGATGGTCGCTTGTCTGATTCCACGTCGGGTGGCTCCTCAACAACCAGACGCCTTTGCTGCCCAGCCGGCCTTCCTGTCATTCACCGGCACATCATCAGTTGCTCAAGCTCACGATGAAAATCATGGATCAGTGGGATTGGATTGATCGTTGAACGTTCACATAAATATGTGTTGTATATCACGGGTTTCCTGTAAGTGTGTAGGAAAAAAGAGCTCTACTTTCCACTAGGAAAAACTTTTAGTCTCCGATTTCCATGAAAGACTAGAAGTAATAAGTCTGGCCCAACTCTAAATATTCCAAACGTGTAGGCTCTCACACGGAATTCCCTGAAAGTGCAATATACCGTAATCTTGCACTTCCCTTATATTATCCCTGGCCTAAAATATATTGGCTAGTTGATTCCTTCGCTACCCAACCTGATAAGTGGTTGTTGGCCATTTTCATTTCAATATCATTCTTCATTACGCTTCGGAATAAACTTCTATTGACTACAACTGGCCCTGGTTTATCACACGGCAGCAAGATACGCAACAATATGTGTATATTTATCGATTGAAACATCATCAGCAATTTTCCAAAGTGAAGACAATAAATAATAGTTATGTAACAGTCTGCCGCACAACACCGTGAGAAAATTGAGAAGATCGATTTCGATTAACACATTTCATATCACATGGTATCACTTGTAAATATATTGAAAAGGATGAGAAGTGAACAGTTTCCAGAGATCATCAAGTTTGAAAGAATATTGACAATGCAATGAAAAAAATATTGTGAATAAATATGTTGGTGTATGAATTATTTTTCTGAGAAAAATATTGTAAGGCATAAAACATTTTAAACAAGCCTTTGTTCTGACACTGTCGAAATTGCAGTGATCGTAATTGCACAAGTAGTATTCGAGAAGGAGAAATTGGTGGACTCTCAGTTTCTGAAAACTATCTTTGCGGAAAAAAAGTTTTATAAACATCACGGCAGCACTGAGCTTAAAAATTATAATCACCTCGCTTCTTCGGTCTTCAAGATCGTCAAATTGTGAAACACCATACTTCCACAGCGTGTCAAAGACATAGTCAAAGCAGCCTCTTGTGGTAGTTCCATTGAAACTGTTGACATAGCATGATTGCCCGTAGCACATTTGATTTGCACCATCATTCTCAAGCTAAAGTTCCTGATGAACGGAATCGAGGAAAGTACTTTGTGCAAAAATGGCTAGCGCCTCTCCTTGATTTGCAAGCTATCTTGCCTGTCTGATAATCTGATTCGAGTCACTCGCGAGCGGTTTCTGCTCGACTGAGAGAACACTACTATATGACCGACGAGAGAGCATTCGAAACGAGAGAGACGCTTGAGGAATTGTCATCCCTAAAGCTCACATCATCAGAGTGCGTGTAGCAAGCAACGGATTTGTATGATCTCGTGAAATTTCCGTCCATATTGTAATGTTCAGCGCATATCTAAACGTAGTTCAATTAAAAATCGAATTTCAAAAGCAAACTTTTCGAGTGCATAGAGCCAAGTGGGAAATAGTTGGGTTGACTACAGAACTATTTGATTTATCCAGCTCAATTTTCGAGCTTTGGTCGATGAAAATAGCATTCGGGTACAGGCTGAAATCCTTGCCAGTGTTACAATCCCAGAGAAACTCAACTAGTAGAAACTTGTTGGCTGGTCGAAATTTCGGCAGGTATTCCTGTAACAACAATTCATGAAAGTTGTATATTTAACTCCACCTGGAGGTATCATTGCTGAACAAACACGTAGGGCTATCGCACTGTGTTGCGTTCTAAAAGTTAACTGTAAAATTTATCGCAACATAAATTCATTAGAAATAAAATATCCGAACGATGATTTCGTCATAAATTATTTGTTCGTTGTCCCGTCGAATGTTTCACTTTAGGAACCGTAGCGAAGGCTAGTGAATGAACTCCACCTGGTCGGCGCAGTTTAATTCCATAATAAATCCTCTGCTAGTGGATCGAAAAACATTGATGTTGTACGGATCAGAATTGCAACGGTCCGTGCGACAAAGAATATTTTTGAATGAGACAGAAGTAATACTACGCTCACTTGCAAGTGCAGAAAATTCTCAAGGGTGAATTTCCGACGCAACCGTCTTCTATATTTACGTTGATAATGCAGCTCTGGAATCGGTGTACGTACTCCCAAGAATAGCAGATGAAACAGTTCTTCAGACGAAACATTTGCAAACCTGGACATGAAGTTTCCCGGAAACATAGACTATGGCGCACCGGTCGCCAGTACAAAAGGCTGGTGAGCTAAATAGCCGATCAATGGAACGAAATAAAAACCAATTCGACAAGCGCCTCACACGTTTCAAATTATCTCCAGCTGCTCAGACAGGGGAGAATACGCAAATCAAGGAAAGCACAAGTCGATTTGCCAGTACTAAAATTCACCTCTCGTTCATCCCCGGATAAGACTGATGACATTGAAGGGTATCGAATATTGGAAGGAAGCAAATATAAATTATGAGAAAATGGAGAAGTGAAGTGTTCATCGCTGATAAGTAAAAGATCCTTCTCAACTATTTAACATTTAGCCCTACCTACGACTTCAAGCAGGTGAAATGAGAGAGAAGCTTGCAAAAATCAATTCAATTCCCCCTCCCCGTGGTGAAGGGAAGCACAGTGACGACGAGACAGTTTGTGATCCATTACAGTCCCAAATTGTCAAATTGTCGTTTCGAGCAAAATGACGATTACCCGTATTTCGCACTCCAGAATGGTCCCTTCTATTAGCAAAAAATGATCATAATATTTTTGAGGATAACGCACAGAAATTATATTCTTGAAAGGGATAGTGGACAAAAAGTTTTTTTTTCGATGTAATAGTGGACAAAAAGTTTTTTTTATGTAATAATGGACAAAATGTTTTTTTTTCGATGTAATAGTGGACAAAAAGTTTTTTTTATGTAATAATGGACAAAATGTTTTTTTTTCGATGTAATAGTGGACAAAAAGTTTTTTTTATGTAATAATGGACAAAATGTTTTTTTTTCGATGTAATAGTGGACAAAAAGTTTTTTTTATGTAATAATGGACAAAATGTTTTTTTTTCGATGTAATAGTGGACAAAAAGTTTTTTTTATGTAATAATGGACAAAATGTTTTTTTTTCGATGTAATAGTGGACAAAAAGTTTTTTTTATGTAATAATGGACAAAATGTTTTTTTTTCGATGTAATAGTGGACAAAAAGTTTTTTTTATGTAATAATGGACAAAATGTTTTTTTTCGATGTAATAGTGGACAAAAAGTTTTTTTTCGATGTAATAATGGACAAAAAGTTTTTTTTAATGTAATAATGGACAAAAAGTTTTTTTTAATGTAATAATGGACAAAAAGTTTTTTTTAATGTAATAATGGACAAAAAGTTTTTTTTAATGTAATAATGGACAAAAAGTTTTTTTTAATGTAATAATGGACAAAAAGTTTTTTTTAATGTAATAATGGACAAAAAGTTTTTTTTAATGTAATAATGGACAAAAAGTTTTTTTTAATGTAATAATGGACAAAAAGTTTTTTTTAATGTAATAATGGACAAAAAGTTTTTTTTAATGTAATAATGGACAAAAAGTTTTTTTTAATGTAATAATGGACAAAAAGTTTTTTTTAATGTAATAATGGACAAAAAGTTTTTTTTAATGTAATAATGGACAAAAAGTTTTTTTTAATGTAATAATGGACAAAAAGTTTTTTTTAATGTAATAATGGACAAAAAGTTTTTTTTAATGTAATAATGGACAAAAAGTTTTTTTTAATGTAATAATGGACAAAAAGTTTTTTTTAATGTAATAATGGACAAAAAGTTTTTTTTTGATGTAATAGTGGACAAAAATCGATTTTTTTCGATGTTACGTGTACTCCTGCTGATTTTTTTGGTAAGTTTGTTTCGCAGAATCAAATTCGTGACTCTACGGCGTATAAGTAGCAATTGCAAAATTACTCGATTCTCATCATTAATCGTTCTTACAAGTCAATTCTTCAGCAGGAAAGACTACTTCCTATCCTGAGCAGGTGAAATAATTCGTACGTAACTCGACGGCAAACCCCGCCTCTCAGCATTAGAGCTCGAGAAATGATGCTCTTCGTTTCGCAAACTCTCTCATCGACCGAGCGGGCGAGAGAGTGTGCGAAATGAAGAGACGGAGGGGGGATATCATTTCTCGAGCTCTACTCAACATCGCTTCGTATTGCCATTTCATCAACTTTCTCTGTTCGACGCTAATCACATCAAAAGGAAGACATTATCAGTGCGTTCGCCTAAGAATCGCACAATTCCACCCCATTTCCGCACAGCAGAAAATAGCACTATGAGATTTTTTACATTTTCTGATAGCCCTAGGTAGCCTACATCGATTTCTGTTATTGCGATGTTTCAAAAAAATAAATTTGCATAATTACATGCATTCAAAGTTGAGTCCTTTTCAAACAAAATCAAGTGTTGCTCAGCGAAAAATCAACAAAATTTCATGAAAATTTTTTTCTAGTGTAAACTTGATGTGCTCTATCCACCTATGCCGGTCGTTTTTGCAATATCCAATTTTGAAAATTTCAGTCAAAGTTCGGGAATTTATTTCTCGAAAAAGAGGAAAGAAACATCTGAGATTTTTTGATATGTTGTGACCCTTGTGGAAATCAATGCCCTGGATTTTTTTCAGATTTTTAGGAGGGTGGACTGAGACTCTACAAGCTAACGCAGAAATTGCCAAATCGAGCAAAACTCGTCATTTTGCACCGCGCACCCTGCAGTCGCGGCGTGAAATGAGAGGAGTGGGACGATTTACATAGAATAAATTCAATTAACGACCGCCTAGGTCTCATTTCACGCCGCGCGGGCAGGGTGCGCGGTGCAAAATGACGAGTTTTGCTCGATTTGTCGATTTTTTGTTT
Source organism: Pristionchus arcanus (assembly GCA_900490705.1). Taxonomy (NCBI): domain Eukaryota; kingdom Metazoa; phylum Nematoda; class Chromadorea; order Rhabditida; family Neodiplogasteridae; genus Pristionchus; species Pristionchus arcanus. The sequence continues at coordinate 186,538 of LS487350.1, forward strand.
AGGTTGTAGAGCCTCAGTCCACCCTCCTAAAAATCAGAAAAAAATCCAAGGCATTGATTTCCACAAGGGTCACAACATATCAAAAAATTTCAGATGTTTCTTTCCTCTTTTTCGAGAAATAAATTCCCGAACTTTGGCTGAAATTTTCAAAATTTGATATTGCAAAAACGACCGGCATAGGTGGATAGAGCACATCAATTTTACTCTAGAAAAAAATTTTCATGAAATTTTATTGATTTTTCGCTGAGCAACACTTGATATTGTTTGAAAAGGACTCAACTTTGAATGCATGTAATTATGCAAATTTAATTTTTTGAAACATCGCAATAACAGAAATCGATGTAGGCTACCTAGGGCTATCAGAAAATGTAAAAATCTCATAGTGCTATTTTCTGCTGTACCGGAGGTGGTGCGATTCTTAGACGAACGCACTGTTATTTATTGTTTTTTTTTGCAGAACTCATGTCCAGTGTTGTTATACCCGTCCTTCCCATAATCAATGATAACCAGACGTGGTGGATGAATTGCGCTTTTATGCCGCGTGGTCAAGGATATTGTCTGACACCGAAGGTTCAGCTAGCCACGATCGCCATAATTCGCTTCACGATATCGGTTTGTAGCTGCCGGTTTATGATATTTTATGCGCTGATTGCCCGTGATCATACGTTGATTATTCACGAGTTATATGGGAATCTGCAGAGAATTCTCTTTAGACTCTGGGTCCGTGAGCATAAAAAACAAGTTCATGCAGGGCGTACTATGTCGAATGAGAACTATTTCGCAATATGCTCTCTTACATAACATTTGTCTCGACATCATACCAACACTCTTCTACTTAACCTGCCTGCCTGCATGACGTTTATTGTTAGAAAGATCAAGTCATAAACGGTTTCAGATGGTCTCGATTATTGTCACTGCATTGAGTATACTTATTGTTGTGCGCTCGATATCGGTATCCCGTGAATACAGCAGTATGCTTGTGTTATCTTTAGTGAGTGTTTTTTTTAATTTAAATTTTTTTATTTTTTTTTAAAAATTTAAAAATTTGATTTGTCGTGATATAATGAATGATTTAGATCATCTGGATGTCGGTAGACATTATGGTGCAATGGCTAGGCGATCCCTTTTTACTTTTCCCGACAATGTGCGTTTTTCATCGCGCTGAGGTGACAAACGTGCAGCTTACATCGCTTGCGGGAATAGTTAGTTTCCGATTCGTTAGCCCAAAAATAATTGAGTTTGTCCATGTGGAACGTATCATTTCATTGCATGCTTTTTTAAATTGCTTTAAAAAACAGGCCATCGTACAATCGCTCGTAATGTTCGGAATTGTAATATATTTTGCGTTATTCATCTATCGGCATCAGGTTTGATTTTCTTTGTTCGGATATTCGTTGTATGTAATCAGACTAGGCCAAGTATTTTTAATCGATGTTTCTTTTTAGAAGACCGCCCCTATAGGCTCTCTTTTCAAGTTCTCCTTTCGTGTGCGCGCCGTGTTTTTATTTGCACTATTGTTTCCATATTTGGGAATCGGACCCTTGTTTTATGTGAGTGCATTTAAAAACGGCATAGCGATCCCAAAAGCGAATCGGAGCTTTAAATAGAAATTGTGCAAAAAAAAGTTTTTCTCATAATGAACCATTTTCAGACCGAGTGCGCTCCAATCGCCCAAACTCTGCACACTGTATGATCTTTTTTTAAAATAATTAAGAGGGAGTTTCTGCGTCAGTGAAAAAAAATGCACTGTCCATTGGCAAAGTGCAAAAACTCGAATTCCTTCAAAATTTGTGGGTGAGTAGTACACCTCGAGTGTAGCTCAGCCCCAACTTATTTAGTGAATTGATTCACACTCCGACAAATTGTGCGAAAAATTAAAGTGAAACATAACCCAACCGAGTTTGTCATTTCGCAATCGTTCGATTCGAGTGATAGCGCAAAAAATGCGCAATATTTCGTTGATTGTATGCCCCAATTTTTATCCCGATTAACTTCCAATGCGTTGAGAAAATTTGAAAAATTCACTTTTTTGGTCATATTATCGTTTTAACATATTATTAAAATATCTCGCTTGGTTGGTTGCCAAGCAATCTTTTTTATTTCATTAATCAAGAAAGCAATCCTTCATCTACTTCATATGTTGAAATAAAAGAAATTTAAAAATACCTGTTACCAAGCACATTTTGAGATAATAACGATAATATGACCAAAAAAGTGGATTTTTCTTTTTTTCTCAACGCATTGGAAGTTGATCGGGATAAAAATAGGGGCAAACAATCAGTGAATTATTGCGCATTTTTTGCGCTATCACTCGAATCGAACGATTGGGAAATGACAAACTCGGCTGGGTTAAAGGTAAAGGTAAAGGTAAAGGCACTTCCCGTTAATCAGGCACGGGTTATGTTTCACTTTAATTTTTCGCGCCATTCGTTGGAGGGTGAATCAAATCACTAAATAAGTTGGAGCTGAGCTACACACGAGGTATACTACTCACCCACAATTTTTGGAGGAATTCGATTTTTTAAACTTTGCCAAAGTATTTTCACTTGAGTCTGATAGTCCCTCTTATGAGAGCTGCTCGGTAAAAATGTAGCAAATTCGCCCACCCCCCGGGCACGCTCCTACCGAATTTATGCCCATACTCTAGTGTTAGGAGGGCCTGGGCCCCACATTACACTTACATGCCGTTATTTCCTATTTCGCAGTTCGGTGTACCAGAAAAGCGATACAATGATTAAAATAGTATTATACTAGAAGTGCCCAGACACTGTAAAATATGAGATAAAGTTTAATTTCGATCGACTGCAAAACCAATATTTTGACTAGCGTTTTCACTTTTCTCAAGAAAGTCGCCAAAAAGTCAATATGCACATCATGTTGCCGGATGACATCAAATGCTTTAGATTGGTTTTACTAGGAATATGGTATCGCATTGAATGTGTCGGAGGGGGTCATGGGTCAAAAAAAGTCATTGTCGCGGAATCAATTCCAATGGTGATTAATATTGAGAAGATGGTGTGTGAATTCTATTTGAGTGGTATTTTCATAATGATGTGCGAAAGCAACACTAGGACTAGACTTTCAAAGTTAAACAACTAGTTGTTTATTTCGCTATTCAACTAGTTGCTTATCGGTTAAACAACTAGTTGATTATCACATAATTAGTTGTTTTGAATTTCATCCTCTCATTCTCGTTGTTTCGAACGGAGCGAGCGGGCGCAGCCGGGTCGAATTCGCAACTAGTTGCAAATGAGAGGGTTAAACAACTAGTTCTTCGTAAACAACTAGTTGTTTATCTCGAAAGCAACTAGTTGTTTAGTTGTATACTAGTTGCCTTTGAAAGTCTTACTAGGACTCAATTTACTGGGATGGGTTCATGCAGTCCGACACATTCAATGCGATAAAACCATATTCCTGGTAAAACCGATCAAAATCATTTGTAGTAATATCGACTCAGGAGTCATCCGGCAACATGATGTGCATATTGGCTTTAGGCCAAAACTCTCTGGCGACTTTCTTGAGAAAAGTGAAAATAATTGTTAAAATATCGGTTTTGCAGTCGATCGAAATTCAACTTTATCTCACATATTTTACAGAGTCTGGACACCTCTAGTACATTGCAAAAGAGAAATTGAGTATATCTTATCGGGTAAAGAAATTAAGATTTTTCACTATTTAAATCATTTTATTGCCTTTCTCGTAGGGTTGGCTAAACGGTAGCGGGGTAGCGGCCCCGCTACGAGAGAGGGAAAGGTAGCGGCCCCGCTACACCCCGCTACCCCCCGCTACGTTACGGGAGAGGAGGAGAGCGCGAAGCTCCGCCCCCTCTCTCTCCCCTCCGCCTGCCTTCCCTAACCCGTCTAGACTAGTGCGCGCGCTTTATTGAAGTGCACTGAGTGTCTAAGGTCCCTTCCCCGAAACGTAACGGTATCCCCTCGTAGCGGGGCCGCTAAGTGACCACACACTGAAAGGCACTGAACGGCGACACTGAACGGCGAAATAGGAAATAATGGCATGTAAGTGTAATGTGGGGCCAAGGCCCTCCTAACACTAGAGTATGGGCATCTGAATCCAAATTAGGAGCGTGTCCGAAGGGTACTCCATTATTACCGATCCGGTCTCTTAATCCGAAATCAGTTTATGATAATGCATTAATATCTAACCGAACATAGAGCTAACAAATAGTTTTTCAATTATATTTCTGCAATTTTGCATTTATCAAAATAATTTTTCAGCTGAAATCAACGTCGTTTTTCTTGTATAGTGATCGAATTGATTTTTATACTCTTAATATTGTTAATTATTCATTACTTGCTTTCATCGTTCTGTTCGCCTGTCTTTTCATATCTGTGGCGAGTTTTTTTTAGTACGATACTTTTTTTTGTTGGTTTTCTTCAAAAATAGATTTCCCTCTTCTTTTTCTGACTATAAGTAGTGTTCCATGAGGACGTCGAGGCGCTGTATTCCTTGACAAATTCTAACATTTTTTTGCTTTTGAGCATTTTTCGATACAACTTTAAATCATGAAAAACTAATTTTTTGTAACATTTTAATTTGTTCACTATTTTCCAGTTGCGAAGGGAAACATTTTACTTACACAATCGATGCTTCTTACACATATACGTATACACCTTCAATAAAAAGGACGAAATTCAAAATTTCCCCAATTTATGTTCACGATGCAGAACTAAGCTCTTGGTTGAGATTTATGGCGTGGTTACTGTAGTTTTTTTTCGGGATTCGTATTTCGTGATAGTTTCGAACAAATGAGTGCACAAATAAATCACAAAAATTAGTCGAACATACACACCAAGTTTCATAGCGATAGCTTTTAAGATCGACGAAAAAGATCTAAGTTCTGAAAAATATTTAATTTTTTGTATTACAATTGGGCCGGTTGTCGTAGTTTCCCTTCGAACCTGGAAAATAGTGAGAGAAAAAATCAATAAAACAAAAAAACAAGTTTTTCTTGATTTACAGCGTTAGATGAAGTTTTATCGAGAAAAAAAATGTTAGAATAAATCAAGGAATGCAGCGCACCTACTCCCGAATCGATTATGTACATGAATATCTCAGGATTCAATGGGCTGATTAAAGGAGGTGTACCACGAATATCTGGCTAACTGAGTTCTCAAGGTGAAATGATGGGGTGAGATGACACGGTTACCCGATCACGCTTTCCAAATTCCCATGTTTTCAATTTTCGTTTGAACTGAGATATGAGCGTTTGGTTGTGTGCCAAATGACCCTGAAGATCCGGCAACGAGCGAGAGAGTATGCAAAATAAGGCGAGCGCGCCCTCTCATTCCTCACTTTGCATAGTCGCCAGCGCGATTCGTGGTACGCCTCCTTTAACATTAGGCTTGTACTCGCCTGCTATTTATCTGAATTTTCAAAATCTTAATTTTAAGATAGCTCACCAAACTTTTGCTCAAATAAGGGGCGCCAAAAATCTGAGTCCTACAGTACAACGTTTGCATCGCGTACTCACAAGGTCTCTCATTTTCCAAGTAAGTTTTTTTTCTTCATATTTTTTAATCGTTTGATGTTTAAAATAGTAGTACAGAGATCTGAATCAACTTTGAAGAAAAGTGTTCCACAGTGCCCCACTATGGAACACCTTTCTTCAAAGTGGACCCGAAAGTAATATTTTTTATTCACCGATAACAACAGCCTTTTCCGGAAAAAAATAATACTACATCAGGCCCAAAGAGTTAGAGTTGTATATCACGCCTGTCACGAGAGAATATAATGAGAATTTCTGGGATTTTTGAAGTAAAATCGTAAAATCAGTTAACATCTGATTTAACCCTCTCTAGGGTGGTCCTGACATCCCACAAAATCTCATTGCTCAAAGATCATTTTGGAGCTCCCTACACCGGGTCGGTATTCTGGATCCCCAACTTTAGCAGTTATTATCTCAGTTCTGGTGCATTTTAGCCCTAGAGTGGGTTAAAACATATGTTAACTCATTTTACGAATTTCCCTCAAATCCCACTCCTTCTCGTGACAGGCGTGATATGGCGAATTTATTCCGCATTTCCGCAGTCTTTTCGGTCAAAAGCAGAATTCCTCATTAGAGAATGAGAACGATGAATGAAAATGTGGGAATTCCGTATTCCGTTTGGAAACTCCTACTAAGGATCTGCCAGCGAGTCATGTTTCGAAGTCGTGTTTGCTTTGGTTTCATTCAAATCTAGTCGGATACATGTGGTCGAAAATTAATGGGGAGAAAAATGCGTTGAAGTCCAAGATACAGATTACCGAGAGCGAAAACTGGCGAGGCGATGAGAGGAAAAAAGTCAGAGAAACACTCGACGCCTCCCCCGCCGCCAGCGGATGAGCAATGCCATACAGTCAATATGACAAAATGTGAACCGTTTGAGAAAAGTTGAGACAACTTATCTCAACTTTCCATAAAATAAAGATTGTGGCGCGGAGTGTTTATGAATTTGGCAGAATTTTGGAAATGTGGATTTTTGAGATTTTCCGGAAAAGATCTCAAAAGGTCGCATATGAGGCCGTTCGCCTAAGAATCGAGCAAAGGTCGGCACAGCTCAAAAATGAGAAATCTCTGAAACATTGTGATTTGGGGTTCTAGAGTATGCTGATGACGATGGCCATACTCATTTTGCTAGAAGAAGTGACGTTGGCTCCAGACGTCGTTGCGTCGAAATCCGTTTTTCGTTCTTTTCGCGGTACACAAATTACCTAATTTCACGAAAACACGTTTTCTCGGACAGAATTCGACGCTGAATACACCTGTGTCATTTATTTTTCATGATTTACACGAATAATGATGTAGGTGCCATGTTGAGATGTAACTTTTTTTCCGGAACAGCCTTTTTATAACTTTTTTATGAGAACTATAAACGTGGAACCTTTCTCTTTGGAAACTTCACTATCGAAACTATTCATTTCGAAACGCTCATTCTGGATTTTCATTCTCAGAATGATCGGTCTAAAACAATTAATTTCAAAACGCTCATCTCGGAACTTTTTTTCTGGAACTTCCAGCCTGGAACTCATCGTTTGACAATTTTTTTCAGAATTTTTTGTTGAGATAAAATTGATAATATCTTTCTATATTGACCAACAAGGTTTGCAAAGCGATCCAATAAGAAAATACATCACATAGTAGACATATTGCTAATTTCGAATACGATGCGCTCATGATAACGTCGGAAAAGTGACCTTACATGAACACAAAAAAAGTTCCGGTAAAAATACCAAAACAAAGGGTTCCGGGAAAAAAGTTCCGAGATGAGCGTTTTGAAATAAAGGATTACGACTCGTCGAGTTCCCTCCCTCTCATTCCGAGAAAAATATTCTCAATTTGCGGTTCCCGACCGATCCATTCCGAGACGAATGATCCAAAATGAAAGTTCTATTTTTCATTTTCCGAAATGAAAGGTTTTAGAAAAATAGTTACATCTCAACAGTGCACCATGATGTAAATTGTAACTTCTCACGGAGTCAAAATAGAGCTTGCCAACCTGTACAGATCGGACCGGAATGACGAGTGGAATTCACTGTAAAAATGTCATCCAATTCTGTCACGGAGCTTTTGAGAAAGTCAACTCATAGTGTATCCGGCTTGTAAGTAAATCTAACGGTCCTCCTCTTGTTTACTTCCTTCCTCTTATCGATCGGAGTCTCCCTTACGCGTGAGGCGAGAGAGCATGGGGAATGGAGAGAGCGCAGAGACTGGGAAGAGGTCGCGATCGAGAGACTCGGGTAGATCAAAAGATCGGAAGCCAGCAAGAGAAGAATGGTAAACTTTACTTACAAGCCGGATACACTATAAGTTCATTTTCTCAAAAGCTCCGTGACAGAATTGGATGAATTTTTTTACAGTGGAATCTACTCGTCATTCCGGTCCGATCTGTACAGGTTGGCAAGCTCTATTTAGTTACAATTTACATCATTATTCGTGTAAATCATGAAAAATAAATGACACAGGTGTGTTCAGCGTCGAATTCTGTCAAGGGAAACGTGTTTTCGTAAAATTAGGTAATTTGTATACCGCGAAAAGAGCGAAAAACGGATTTCGACGCGACGACGTCTGGAGCCAACGTCACTTCTTCTAGCAAAATGAGTATGGCCATCGTCATCAGCATACTCTAGAACCCCAAATCACAATGTTTCAGAGATTTCTCATTTTTGAGCTGTGCCGGATCCCCACGGATCTGCTCGATTCTTATGCAAACGGCCTCATATGCAAAAAATGGAATTTTCAAAATTTAAGATCTTCTAGCTTTTAGGGAATGAGAAATTAGTTTTTCCTGAATATTTCAGCCATATTCGTTCAGCCATCGCTCCGGAATCTTTGTGTTATGGAAAGTCGAGACAAGTTGTCACAGCGTGTCAGAGAGAGGAGATAATCCAATTATCGCGTCCGAGGGCTATTGCGTGTCTCATTCCCGTTCCCTGTCATTCTCGACCAGATCGACTAATCTGTGCGGTCGAGAGTGAAGGAATGAGAGGTTGAGGAGCTCAAAATATTAGAAATTTTATAAGTTTCGTTCATTTTCTTAAACCATCAAATTGAAACATATTCGATTTTTCGAAATCAACATTTGAATTGTTTCAGAAAAGATAATCATGTACGCATAAACTTTCCCGCGACCATGATAAAGGAAACCCCCGCACCATTATTATTTTTGAAATCCTTCGGGGATTATCTAAAACGTGGTCCGATTCGATTTTTAACGTTAAGGTAATTTTTTCGAGAATTTTGGATTTCAGGTTATGAATTCGTTTTTCTCGAAAAAATTACCCTATCCATAAAAATTGAGGGGTTTCCTTTATCATGCTCTGTGTGAATATGAAAAATTAGAATGAAATTTTTTTAAATGAAAATTTAACTGATACAAACGAAACTGATAGGGCAACACTGCATCTCATAGATGAATAGACCCCATTTATCAAATTTTTATTTTTTGGCCATATCACAAAGATATGGGATATGCTTCACAAAAATTATTTTATGAGACCTTCTCCATATGATCACCCAGCTATGGGGGAACAAGAAAAGAATATTCACTGAAAAATTCAGTCAAATTCATAAACTCTCCGCTCCACATTCTTTGTTTCATGGAAAGTTGAGACAAGTTGTCTCAACTTGTCTCAAACGATTCACATTATGTCATATTGACTGTGTACAGCCCGCCAATTTCGTCTGACAACGCTTCGCAACCATGTATCCCTCCTCATTCCCGCGAGTGTCGAGGAAAAAGGAAAGTCGGAAAAAAACGGTGTCATCTAACACCGTTTTTTACTGGGTGGCTAGATACCCCGAACGTTACAACATTTTCACAGAAATCCGTCAAGCGCCCTGATTCGATCCTCAGCCGATCCTCAAAATAGATTCGAAACACGTCTAAAAAGTTAGACATTAATTGATGTTTTTCCAGGCTCTAACGCCATTGATTTTCATAATTATTCCCATCGGTATCGCTACGATCACACAGTACGTGACAACACGCGCGGGGAATGAACTGAGCAGACAGCGTAAGCTCTTTTTTTTTCGACATTTGTGTTTTTGTTATAGATAAAAATCTTTTTTTAAATAAAAAATAAAGCTACCACATTTTTTTTTCATTCTAGCAGTACATCCCTTCATTATCACGCTTGTCCTCTTCTCTTTTCATGCCACGGTCCATGCTGTCGTCTTGATTGGAACAACGCCCGCCTTTCGTGACAAATTACTCCAAGTTTGAATTATTCTTCTAAAAAAGAGTTGTTCATGATAAGAGTACTCCGATAATGCTGGGTTCGGAGATTTTCATGAGTCAATTCATGAATAATCAACATTTGCTGTTTTCAATCTGGCAAATGGCAGAAAACATAATATAAAACGAGTCATTTTTTGGAGGTAGACACAGTTTCACTAAACTGTCCCTGCTCGGTCTAATTTTGAGTATGATATTGTCAAAGCACAGCACAGGGATTGAGAAGTTTCTGAATTGTGTACTAAAATTATTCTCAATTATGAGAGATTTTTCATGTTCGCACATTTTCAGAAACAATTATCTATTTTTTTCAATTTTCTTCTTGTTTTGTATTAATATTACCAATTTAATCACATTACTAGTTTTCATAAAATTTTATCGACTCAACCATGTAAGGGAAGTGTGGGATTCTTCATCGAAGCTTCATGTGTGTGATACACGTTTACATTTGATTCTTATTTTGACTGTAGCTATGCAGCCGTCATCAGTCGGCGAATGTATTGTAAGGTTTGTAATCAATCTCGCGTATCTATCAGTGATGCATAACTTTTTCCACTTCCTCGGTAGTATGGAAACTCAACTCAATTCTTCCCTCACTCCATCGATTGCGCGATTTTCAACTTGTGAAACGCGCAATCCAATATTGAGCGCTCGAGAGGGAAAGGCGCGGTCTGAGATGAAACTCAACTCAATTCTTCCCTCACTCCATCGATTGCGCGATTTTCAACTTGTGAAACGCGCAATCCACTAGCAGAAATAGGAACGATCTAAAAGAGAACTATCAGTTTACCTCAGGTAGTATCACATTTTGACGCGCAGTTGTTTATTGTTCCGCGCTTAACGAAATTGCAATTAAACTATGACCGCGCTTAAAACTACGCATTAAATATATAATTGATGCTTGACGAGCGTAAAAACATACCAGAAATCCCGTTTTATCATTAAAAACTAAAAAAACAAGTGAAAATAGGCGGAAATCGCGAAAAACGAAGTGAAAAAGGGCGGAGCTAATGCGATTTTTTACACACGGAATATTTTAGTAGGAATGCAATTACCATCGTATCATTTTAAAAATGTGATAGCGCTTCAGGCTATTGCTCATCGTGTCTTTTCAGAGTCTGAAACAATTGTTTATCATGAGCCCGTTTGCGTAAGAATCGGACAAATCGAGACACCTCCGGCACAGTTTTGGGGTTCCCGAGGGTGCTGATGACGATGGACACTTTCATTTTCTCTCGGAGCCTTCGTTGGCCCAGACGACGTCACGTCGAAGACGATTTTTGACCAATATCTTACCAGAGCAGAGTCCTAAAATTACGTGACTTTGGCTCCTAGGGTTAAATTTGATGGCGAACACGCCTGCCAAGTTTATTTTACATGATTTATTTAAATAACGGAGAACACAAGTTGAAAATCGCGCAATCGAGGGAGTGAGGGAAGAATTGAGTTGAGTTTCCATACTACCGAGGAAGTGGAAAAAGTTATGCATCACTGATAGATACGCGAGATTGATTACAAACCTTACAATACATTCGCCGACTGATGACGGCTGTATAGCTACAGTCAAAATAAGAATCAAATGTAAACGTGTATCACACGCATGAAGCTTCGATGAAGAATCCCACACTTCCCTTACATGGTTGAATCGATAAAATTTGTGCAGAGCAATACCCTTGCCAAAAGACAGAGAATTACAACAGGGAAATAAATAAAACTTTTCGAAAGTAGAGTAGAAAAAAGAACGAAAAAAGTGCTCACTAATTTGTGAATAGTGAGCAATCGCTGAAAACCCGCATTTTTGAGTTTGATGATATCTACAAAACTAAGTTCTACAAACCTCCTAAAAAAATCATTTGGCCCGTTTAATATGCTTCAGATGATCTCTTCCCTCATGCCTCTCCGGATTGCCACTCAAACACATCCAAATTTCGCTGGACAACCGGAATTCGTATCGTTCACTCGCACATCAACCCAATAAGCACAAAAATTGATAATGTAAAACAATAAATGCTATTTTGATTGTATTCATTAATAATAATTCAATGATATAATTGCCTATCTATATATTAATTTTCCATGAATTGTTCCCTTCAGTAATCCCCGTAGTCCATTAAAGGAGTACGAAAGTCGAAACTTTTTCGAAGGTAAGCGCTGATAAGGGCGGGTAAGCACCTTGATAGGTAAGCGATTCCCAAAATTTGAAAGCTCTAGCTTAATTCTAAAGCGAGATCCAATCGTTCAAATTGAATATGACGCCGTTTGCCTAACATTAAGAATCGAGCAAATGCCGGCACTGTGAAAATTAGTCAATTTTCTGAAAATCGAGGATTAGAGGTTTTTGAGGGTGCTGAAGTCCGTAGTGACATTCGTTTTTCATATCGAGTCACCGTTGGCTCCAGACGACGTCACGTCGAAAACTGAATTTATGGAATTTCTCAGCCCACAATTTTTCTAAAATTAAGTGAATACGGCGCTAGTGATAGAATTCGACGCTGATCACGCCTGTCTAGTTTATTTTTCATGATTCGTGAAAATAAAAGTAATAAAACATTAATATTTTGATTTATCAAAAGTCGGGCTTAGCTTTTTGGATAGATGGATGCGCCTCGTCGAGAGGATTTCAAAAACATATACTGTTGTTAATTTTTATGAACCGTTTGCGAATGAGAACGCTTTTAGTGCCGCCAAAACGCTCAGAAACGACGACCATCTCCATTGATCTACCCTCTTCCCTTCTCCTGCGTCCTTCCTTTCCCCAACCCCCCTTCCCTTTTCACGCCGCTATTCTCTCTCGCGCGGCGCAGAATGACTCGGTCGAACTCCGCCACGCAAATGAGATTTTTTCCCCCGCCTGACGCGCTGTGTCCGGCTCATTTTTCATTCTCATTTTTCCCAAATGCTAGAAAAAGTTTTAATTTCTTGTCTCATTCCGCACGTTCGCACGTTTCCAAAGATCTTTTTTCACAAATCATTTGGACAATTCCTAGTTCTCTCACTCGGTCGTTTCCAATCTAATTTCTCCGAACTATCGTATTACCGTTCGGAGATCGTCTTCTTTTACCCGCTGTGGTGTGTCTCATTCTCAGGATTGTTTATTCAGATCCGCATGTTTTCATGATGACAGATATAGTGATAATAATAACATCGAGAATTCGGATGTAATGGCTCGAACTATTTTTTTCCTTTTCTTTCTGAACCTTTGTGCTAAAATTGTCTAGATTACAGTAATCGTAACTACACAAGTAGAATTCAAGAAGAAGGAATTGATGGATTGTGATCTTCTGAAAAAATATCTGTGAAACAATAACGAAAATGCATAAATGATTCGCAACAATTAACCTCTACTCTTCTGTCTTCTAGCAAATACTGAAATTGTGTGAATCCGTCTGACCATTTTGTGTCATAGATATAATCAAAACAACCACGCGCAGTAGTTCCATTAAAATGGTTGACATAGCATGCATGCCCGTAGCAAACAAATGTGTTTCCAGAGCTCTAAATGCGTGCTTGATAAGTAAAATTTAAATTTAAAAAAAATTATATTAAATTAAATTAAAATTAAGTAAAAGTATGCCGACTGCTCACTTCATCTGCGTTAGTATAGCAGGCAACAGCCAGCGAACCTCTAGTGTAAACTCTATCGCGTTCAACATAATATCGTTGTGAGCATTCCTTAAAGAAGGCGTAAACTCCAAATTCGGAGAGGCTCTTCCCCTGTGCGATCAGGGGGAAGTACGGTGGGAAGAGCCTCGAGAAAGGAAGAGGGTGAGAGTGACAGACGCGAGAGTTTTTCGCTCCTCTCCTGCCCCTTCCCATCTCCGCTTCGTCTTGACCTAACTCCCTTCCTTTTGCATCGCGCATCTTGATTTGGAACTTCTTCGGTTTTTGGCCCAGGTAACAACCGCTCCTAATGTGGAGTGGGGTGGTGAATGAGAATGGTAGGGATGGAATACTCTGCGAGAATAGTCTGGGCCAAAAACCGAAGAAGTGCCCTCGATTTTGCCTGTGCCCTGAAGAAACTTTAAGCGCGAGTAACTCGCTTCTAAGTTAAGCTAGCGAGTTCCAATTTTCGAATTGGGAATGGGATCTAGGGATACTATCGACCTATGACGTCGGATTATGCCAGAAAATATTGAGTTTCTTCCTTCTTTAACGTGATTATCTCTAAAATAAGTTACGAAGCTTACATCATTAAAACAAAATGCCAAGAGTGAAGACGTTGGATAAGCAACAGCATGCGTTCCATTCATTTCGATTCGCGAGCTTTGGTCAATAAAGATTGCATCCTGATACAGACTGAATGGATGCTGAACTCTGATATAAATTCAAATCTAGCCTGTAGAAGATGTCTGGCTGGTCGTAATGATGGAATCGGCTCCTGGAAATTGACATATATGGGCGTTTTTCATGTACTCGAAATGAACCTGGTAGTATTATTAGTGTAATTGCACTTTCCAGCTGCGACCTGAAAATATAGATTTTTTACATTTTTAAGAGAACTAGAGTTCGAAATACGGGTCGACTTCTCTTAATTTCACACACTCTCTCGTCACTCTGACCGATGAGAGAGAACGTGAAATGAAGAGACGGCGACCGGTATTTCGCACTCTAATGAGCTTGGCAAGAAATAGGCATATCGCGAGATCATCAAGCTGGAGATGGGAGTAGAGCAAAAATCGTTAAATGAGTTAGTATCAGTTTTAGCCACCACTAGGCATGTACTAGCATTCGCCAAATGCTCATTGTTCACAAATCATGCGTCCCTTTGAACAATGATTTCTCGGATATGTCTCATTTTGGAAGAAAAATTGTTCAAAGAGAAAAAATTATCGCATACTTCGAAGGGATAAATGATATCACTTCATGGATCTATATTTTGCATAAGTTACTCATTCGAAAGAGCTCGAAGAGATACACAATATAGAAAAACTGTGCACTCGCGTTTCCTAAAATTTTTGAGTTGCGTTCGAGAATGTAGCACAGTTCAGAAGCACTTTCATGATTTTTGACCGGTTCAGATCGATAACGCATGTAAAAATAGCTCTAGAATCTTTTTGTAAGAATTTATCTCCAAAATGCTTCCAAACCGAGATATTACTGTTCAAAGTTGGGCTTCCAAGATAAGGAGGTCGATGATTTCTGCTTTGATGGGGCTTTGGGAAATGCGCAGGGGGGGGGGGGGCTCTTCTTTCCCGATGATCTCATATCTTTCTAGCTCGATACTCTCTTGAGAGGCGTGACATGTTCTCTCGTAAATCTCCCGAATGAGAACGCGTGCGAAATGAAGAGACATTTCTCACGAAACAAATTTCAATCCTTTTCGACTGCATAAGAGGCCGTTCGCGATAGAATCGAACAAGTGTTAAAAAAATTCAATCCTCTGAAACTTTGCGAATAAGGGTTTTCGAATGTGCTAATGACGATGGGCATACTCATTTTGGCTACCGATGCATCGTTGACTCCAGAAGACGTCACGACGAAATCGATTTTTCGTCCTTATTTTAAAAAATAATAAAAATGAAATATTCCGTCGTGATTAGAGTGACTGAAGGAAGAGGTGAGGGAAGACTCTGCCGCCCTCGCTCAGCGAGGAATGAGAATGAGGGAAGAGGAGGGATAAAAGGTCGACCTCTTGCGCAAGAGGTTGGAGAATGGCAAACCTCTTGCGCAAGAGGTGAGGCAGGAATGTGCTGTTTTAGACCGTTTTTGATGGTTCTTTCTATCGTTTTGTATTGTAATTGCTGAATATCGACATCAGAACACATCTACCAAGATACCGTAAAGATTTTGCATGAGAATATTGATGTTTGATAGGAGTCTTGCATATTCAAGGATCACACATCGTTGAATGCCAATGTGTCTCAGAATGCAACCAGAAGTTTGTAAAAACGATGCCAAGTGGACCCATTAGTATCAAACATTTTGTCGTTTATCGATATCTCATCGTTGACCAGCAATAGAGCTCGAGAAGTACTTGCGCAATATCCTGTGGGGGACGTGATAAAATTGAAAAGAGGAGGTAGGGAGCCGCGGCTCCCTTACATGTCTATGTAAATCTATGCAAATGCGCCCTTATACCCTCCTAAATACGTACTATGCAATCACAACACATAACTATTGAAAAAAGAACTCAAACGCTCTAAAACAGCTCATTCCTGCCTCACCTCTTGCGCAAGAGTTTTGCCATTCTCCAACCTCTTGCGCAAGAGGTTGGCCTTTTATCCCTCCTCTTCCTCTCCCTCTCATTCCTCGTCGCACCTCTTCCCTCTTCCTTCAGCTTCTCTAGTCGTGATCGCCAAATTCTGACCCTCACGTAAATGTAGCTTGATCAGAAACTAAAATAAGGACGAAAAATCGATTTCGGCGTTACGCCTTCTGGAGTAAACGATGCATCGGTGGCCAAAATGAGTATGTTCATCGTCGGCAACACCCTCGAGAACCCTTATTCGCAAAGTATCAGGGGATTGAAATTGTTAGCTATGCCGGGCTGAATCCGATTTGTCCGATTCTTAGGCAAACGGTCTCATTAATACTTGTTTCGAAATGGTTTTTACTTGCTCGGCGCACCGAGCTGACGTTATGAATGATAGCGCATAAGGGGAGGGATCGGAGATCTCGAAGGAGGCGGAGTTGCAACGATCCGAACTGTAAATATACTTCATTTGGCCTACATTGCAGCTACACTATTATATTTGCTCTCTCCACAGCCAATATGTATTATAATATGAAATCAGCAAGGGTAACCGTCTCTTCATATACAACAACCGCATTTTGAGCTCGGATAGCGCGATGGTGAGCGATTGCGTCTTTTCCCTATGCGAAACTTGCTCTAACTCGCAAATGCACAATGTCCTTGTGAGAAAACTGCCAATGCAACCGGTGGTAATATAGACGTTGGTTATGCAGCCCTGGAAATAACTTATCATTGATATCTTTATCCTCCAACAACCGATGAACACGTATATTACTCTTTTTTTAATACAGCAGTGCAAATCTGCATGAATGAATTCGTATTTTCATATTAACGGTCCCCCTCACCGGACCTGCGTTTGAAGACGTAACGAGGTTGAAGAAAATGTGATCGCACAAAGGTGACCGGTGCAGAACGAGCTCGAATTTTAATCCTCTGATTATAAACAAAAAAAAATCTTTGACGAACCTCGCATTCATTCCAGCATACGATTGGTGGCATTCGAGGGAAGTAATTATTGGAAGAATGATGGTAAATATCACGATAAGTCGTACTGAGAGTATCTTAGAGGCCATTACTGAAATAATTACCATAAAAATATATGATGCATTGTTCATGAGGAAGTAAACTCGTATTTAATTCGAGTGGGCGCTCATTTGTATTTGGGGGGTTGGAAAAATATTTGAATCTGGTGAAACGGAAAAAGTAGTAGGAAATTTCGTAATTACCTTCGCTGTACGAACAATTGCACCTGCTACTACGACGTCGAAAAGTTTGGGCAAATCGTAGTCGATTGAGGACTGGTACTGCTAATCATTTTTAATGATATTAATTGAGCATAACAAAATATGAAAACATCATATGAACAAAATGGAATCAATATATGATATTAATGCAAATTAATATGAAATTAAATAACGTACTGCGCAGCGGACTGGAAATCGATTTAAACTTCAAAAAATCTCACTTCACTCCCATTTTTTTATTCGAAATCTATATATATATATGTTAAATGTCTCGGAAACCTCTGTATAACGCAGGTGCAATTAAGGCTACGGCAAGAGAATATCGAGGAGCTTTCGTTGAAAGCAGACCTTCTCACCCACTCTAGCCAGTCACACGTCGATTCGATACTTTTTCTATCTTCGATCTATGAACTTTTGCAGAATTCATGGCGTTACAGCGACTTGTCGTCGCTCTATTCGCCTTTCTACCCAGTATTCGGGCCTTGACATGTCTGGATCACATATGGATTAACAGCTATGACAATTCGTGAGCTTGTTGATGAAGTTTTATCAGCAGACTTGAAGTTCACTAAACTGAACATATAGTCGATGATACGGGACATGACACACTTTTTCAACGCTTCGAAAACTTGTGCAGTCGCTGCAGCAAGCGGCAGCAAAAATATTTTTCTGGGGAAGACCTCAATCTAATGTGTGTGCAAGTTCGATAAACTCCTACCAAGAAAAATGATTTATATTTGAAAAAAGTGTGCGATGACCCGTGTCTTTATGAGGCCGTTCGCGTAACACAGGTATCAGGAGAGAATGTACCAAAATGAAGCCAGTCGAGAACTAGATTTTTCAAACATTTCTTAAAAAGCTCTTATTTTGGTGGTAGAATACCCTGATAGTGTGGATTCGATGTATACAGGTAATTTGTCCCAAAGCCGGCTTTTAGGGATTTTCCGGCTCTAAACCCGGCTCCGTCATATCTCAGCTCCCAGATGAGCTAGAAAGTCGGCTCTGAGCCTAAAGAATGCGGAAAATTATTCTGAACAACTTTTCAACAATAGCCGAAAAAATTGGACTTGAAATAAAAATGGTATCATCGAAAAACCGTAAATTTTAATAAAAAATCATTTTTTTCCCTATGAAGGAAAAAACTTTCAGGGAAATTTTTTTTCATAAATCGAATAAAATAAAACTATAATATACTATAAAAAAATAAAAACTCAATTTTTTCACCCTTCAACTTGGCAATTTGCAATCAAAGGTCCCCTAGCGGTGAAATCTTGAAAATGGCTCTCGTTTTCAAGTCATTTTCTATTTTAATTTTGTCAGATTTTAACTCTATTAGTATTATCTAGCATCCCCTCGAATATTTATCACCATTAAATTCGATTCCACAACCACCATTTTTTCGACCATGACCCGGGGTTCATGCCGCAGAAGTGGCCCATGACCATGAACCCGGGTTCATGGTCCAAAAGTGGAATGAAAAGTCATGTTCGAGAAACTTTAATTGCTATATGCCGATATGCTACCTAGTCTCCAAGAAAATTTTCAGAATCGAAAATACATAATCCGAAGCTGTGAAATCGAGAACTGATTTTTTAAAAGAAGAATTAGATATTTATTTTAATAAATCAATTTTCGATAATCGAATTACGGTATTTTCGGTGGTGAAAATTTTCTTGGAGACTAGGTAGCATATCGGCATATACCAATTAAAGTTTCTCGAACATGACTTTTCATGTCACTTTTGGACCATGATCCCCGGGTTCATGGTCATGGGCCACTTCTGAGGCATGAACCCCGGGTCATGGTCGAAAAAATGGTGGTTGTGGAATCGAATCTAATAGTGATAAATATTCGAGGGGATGCAAGATAAGCCATTTTCAAGATTTCACCGCTTGGGGACCTTTGATTGCAAATTGCCAAGTTGAAGGGTGAAAAAATTGAGTTTTTATTTTTTTATAGTATGTATGCGGACATCTTCTTTCGATTTATGAAAAAATTGTCTTTTCCTTCGTAGGGAAAAAATGATTCTTTTATTAAATTTTACGGTTTTTCGATGATACCATTTTTATTTCAAGTCCAATTTTTCGGCTTTTGTTGAAAAGTTGTTCAGAATAATTTTCCGCATTTTTTAGGCCCGGAGCCGACTTTCTAGCTCATCTGGGAGCTGAGATATGACGGAGCCGGGTTTAGAGCCGGAAAATCCCTAAAAGCCGGCTTTGGGACAAATTACCTGTATACATCGAATCCTCTCAACTAGGGTATTCTCCCACCAAAATAAGAGATTTTTAAAAAATATTTTAAAAATCTAGTTCCCGGGTTCGTACATTCTCTCCTGATACCTGTGGCAAATTTTGAGGGATCTGGCTCAGTCCAAAAATATCGATTTCATGAAAATCTCGGGTTTGGGGTTGTCAAGGGTGCTGATGACGGCGGGCATATACCTTTTTAAAGTTGAGGCTTCGTTGGCTCCAGACGACGTCACGTCGAAATCAATTTTTGGTCATTTTCTCACTTCTCAGGTGGGCTAATTTTAGGTGAATACGCCCCTGGGGTACATTTGTATGCTGATCACGCTTGCCAACTTTATTCTTTTGTAAAATTAAATTAAAAAATTTTAAAATGGAATTACTCACAGAGTGGAAAGTGCTGAAAGTGTACATCATTCCCGTCCGATCTATGCTAGTCGCGCACAGCACTTTCCACTCTGTGAGTAATTCCATTTCAATTTTTTTTATTCATTTTTATAAAAAAAAAAAATAAAGTAGACAGGCGTTATCAGCATGCAAATTTACCCCAGGGGGCGTGTTTACCTAAATTTAGCTCTCCTGTGAAGTGTGAAAATGACCAAAAATTGATTTCGACGTGACGTCATCTGGAGCCAACAAAGCCTCAACTTTAAAAATGTATATGCCCATCTTCATCAGCATCATCAAGAACCACAAATCACATATTTTCAGAGAATTTATATTTTGAGCTGTGCCAAACATTGTTCGATCCTTAAGCGAACAGCCTCTTATCAAGATAATCACGAGATACTTTGCAGGGGTCTGGCATCTCTAAATAGATCGTCGTTGCCCGAGATTGTGAACAAGATGAATATGACATGTGAGGGGCTGCAATGCTATGTCGTGAATAGTTATACACCTGATCTAGGATCACTGTACTACCGGGTAAGGCAGCATTCTTGTTTTTTTGCTGCTGTAATTGTTGAAGGAAGACGAAAGTCAACGCTTTTGAAGGTATCATAGACTGACAGTATGAGCTGGTTTAGGGTTGGCAGAAATAGTCTGAACCGACCGAGTTCTTCGCGCGCAATGAGACTGGAATGAGTCCGAGAGAGAAATGAACTCTCACTCTTCGGACTATCGATAGTCCGAGAGAGAAATGGTTCGGACTATTGATAGTCCCAACTTTTAAATGTTGTTTTACAGCGAGAATTTTTGAGTTGAAAAAAAACCAAAGACTAAACATACCCCTAACGGGATGGACTATCATGAGGGCGTGCTTTAAGAAAATAAATATTTCTTATATCTACTCGA
Organism: Pristionchus arcanus; assembly: GCA_900490705.1. Taxonomy (NCBI): domain Eukaryota; kingdom Metazoa; phylum Nematoda; class Chromadorea; order Rhabditida; family Neodiplogasteridae; genus Pristionchus; species Pristionchus arcanus. The sequence continues at coordinate 207,248 of LS487350.1, forward strand.
ACCATGTCATGGTCCAAAACCCATGCCTGTGGGGTACAACAGAGAAGTTTCCGAAACCAGGGCGAGGCAATAGAGGCTGGAGCCTATTTTGTCCACACTCCCAAAGTTCGACGGCAATAGCTTCGCTCAGTCGTGAGAGACACCGAGGAAGAAAAATCGCACCCATGCCTCGTTTCCGCGTGCTCTAGTCGCGCCGGGATGAAAACAGCGGGATGAGGGAAGGAATGGAGGGAGGAGGGAGGGGAAGGAGGATTGGAAAAAAGTGCGCCCCCCTCTGAAACATATTCGAAGTTTCGGACTACGCATAGTCTGGGACTATTAATAGTCCCATCATTCGGACTATCGATAGTCCGAGACTCCGGTCAGTCCGAAATGTTCGGAATGAAATAGTCTCGGACTCGCGTTTGGACTCATTTTGCCAACCCTAAGCTGGTTGGCACCTTGATAGCTCAGACATTCCCCAAATTTTCAAAGCTCTAGCTCAATTCTGAAGCGAGATACACGCGTTCAAAGTTCTCAAGAGCCTTTCATAAGCGTGAATGTGTTCCACCGATCTAAAATTGACCCAGTGAAAAATTTTGGTATATATACTTGAAATAGCATAAACATTATTATTATTATTATACTGTAATAGCGAGTTATGCTCGCTAGATTTTGCCGCCGCCTTATCCCAGTCATTTTCAACCGCTTGCGGAAGGCTCGTGAGGCCTCAAGCGACCCGAAAAAAGTTGGGATGGAGACACTTCGTGGCTCCATCCCAAATTTTTCCGGATCGCTCTCCCCTTTTTCCGGAACTTTTTCCGGATCGCTTTCCGGGTCACTTCGTGGCTCCATCCCAACTTTTTCCGGATCGCTCTCGGCCTCACGAGCCTTCCGCAAGCGTGAATGCGTTCCACCTAACTACTTGATAAATTCAGCCTAATTTCCAGAGAAAAATAGTTTTGTAAACAAGTAATTCGTCATATTACATAGTGATGACGAAATTTATTATCGATTTTTTTAAAAATTTTAATTACGAAAAGTTTGATGCCGAGCACGATCGATTTTGTTGAGTTTCTGGTGTTAACCGTGAAGAAAACGGTTTATTGCATAATGATGACGAAATCAATTATCGATTTTTTTTTGAAAATTTTTTCATGAGAAGTCTAATGGTGCAGATCTTAGGCTTTGGGGATCACATTGAGGCGAGTTAGAGCGATTTTTCGAAAGCGTGACTGACAGACAGACGAACTGACGGACGGACGGGCAGACAGACACTACGATATTTTATTACTGAGGAATTGCCCTATTCGCCCTCTAAATTCTTCGCTTCTTCATTTCAGGGCTGCTTATCTGGACTGACCATGAAAGATGGATGTGTGAAGTATAATAAGGGCATGAATTTGGGCAATTCTACTATATGCTACTGCAGGTGATTCAGTGTTCGATAGTCAGATTACGGTAGCAAATCGATGCTAAACAGTGAATCAAATATATCATAACTCAGAAAGGAAGACTTCTGCAATTGGCCAGACCCTTGGCTTGCCGCCAAACACGTCACACCCAAACCCATACAGTGTGTAGACCATAGAGCGTAAGCGCCTTTTCGATATTCGAATCGAAAGCATTTTTTTGGCTGGAACAACGGCACCTATAGCTGCTACCAGTGCGCCTACGACACTGACTATCAATTGTGCCTGTGGTCAGATGAACTGGTAAACGTTTCTTAACCTCAGTAGGAAGAGGGTGTTTTTTTCCTTTTTTTCCTAGGACTCTCCTTCCGGAGGAATCGAACAAGGGAGGAAACTGCTAAAAAAAAGTGTCAAATCTCAGAAATTTTTGATTCCGGGTTTTTTGCTCATGTAACTTCCGATATTAACGACCTGCGTTGTGAAGGTTTTATCTATTTAGGCACTATGAAAGTTTGAATCGAAAGCCCTTTTTCCGGTAGATGGCGATTTTATTTCGTAGAAGCAGTCTGTATATTTAGGACGGATACACATTTGAGTTGTTCTGGATCTCGTACGTATGGCAGAACACGTGCGTGCATCACCGTCTTGACACGGGGATAATTGACACGAATTGCAGATGCGACTTCGTAAGTACACTTGCAGATTCAATATAAAACGGGTTAAATTATTATTTCATTATTTACACTATTGACCCTCTTCCCTTCCGGTCGTCCCTGTTAGTGATTCATCCTCGTATACCTCAAAACAGCATTCAAGAAATGCAAAGCGCGCATATTTTTACTAATTACGACTTGTGTTGGTTTATTTGCAAGCGTTGCAGCATCGGAACATTGCAACAAAGGAAGCAGCAACGTTGCAACAAAGAGTCGAGGGTAGGGAGAGGGATTCAACGTTGCAACGAGGGAAGGGAAGATTCACTCATACATGCGCTCTCTCTCGTATCTCTGACCTTCCCTCGGGAGGTAGGAATGTTGTTACGTGTGCACTAAGAGGTTGCTACACTGAAACCATGCTCAACTCCCGCCGTTGCAACGTTGCAATGTCACAATCGTTTAGCCGACTCTACTCACGATAGCGCTTAATGATATTTGTGCAGGATAATTGCAACGATAACCTGCTCGCTCTAGCCGATTCGATGGCTCTAAACGATACGAATCGTCGCCGGCCTCTCATCAAGTGCCATTTCTCATTCGACGAACGTTACAGATATAAGACAGGAGTAATCCCTAGTAACGTGCGTTTCATTTCACAATACATATTAGACCAAACACCGAAGCTTTTTCTAACAACAAGAGCCCCAAAATATGGAGGAGTGGTGAAAGAAAAAGGTTGGGAGGGAATAATCTACGAGAAAAAGAAGGGGCCAAAAACAAAGAAGTTCATACAAAAAAGCCTTTGTTGGTGCATCTTCGACTTTTGGCACAGCCTTTTCTCGCGCAGAGTGTGCTCACGCCTTCACTTCCATTCCCTTCTCCACTGTACATATCTGATGTTGCATGGGCAAAAAACGAACAAGATCTCAATTCTCAATGACACAAAATAATCGGCTACTTAAAGAAGGCGTTCCACGAACCGCGCGAGCGGCTATGCAAAGTGATGAATGAAAGGGCGCGCTCTCCTCATTTCGCACGCTCTCTAGCTCGTTGCCTGCGTTTCAGGGTCACTTGGAACGCAGCCAACTGCTCGTATCTCAGTTCAAACGAAAATTGAAAACATGAGAGTTTCGAAAGTGTTATCGGGTAGCCACGACCCAAAAGCTCCCATCGAGAACTCAGTTGGTCAGATATTCGTGGGACGAATATACCTTCAAAAACGAGCACTCGTTTTCCGTCTCATTCGAGTGCTCCTTTCACTCGCGAGTGGTTGTATTAGTGAAAGCGAGCACTCGAGTGCTCGTTTACCCCTCCCACAACAACTCGCGAGTGAAACGAGTACTCGAATGAGAGGGAAATCGAGCACTCGTTTAGAAAACTCGTTTGGTGCTCGCTCGTTTTCAAAGGTCTAATGAAGAAACAATTGCTCGTATTTCGAACTCTAGGGAATATGGCACATCATGTGAATATTTAAGCATACTTTGATAATTCAGATATTATTCTGCATCGGTGAACTCTGTGGTCTAAGTGAGAACAAAGGAGTAGTGCGCACGTGCGTCAATGTCACGGAATTGGGAAAAGCTGAGCCGATAAATGTGAGACGATGAAGAAAAGGCATCGAACAATAGTAGTGATGTATTTAAATGATTCTTATTCGCGAGTAATTTTATCAAAAAATATATCCAATTGCTAACCAATTGTTCACGAATAATATTCGCGAATATAGTCTCCCTATTGCCTTCTATTAGGGTTGACGAAACGAAGCCGAATGTGGAAATTCCGACCAGCTAATCGATTTTTTAATATGAAAACTCTCAAGAATAGCGCGAGATGTATATGTCTGGTCTTCAAAAGAACGATCTCCTCACAAAAAACTGCCTGTTTTGCAGCTCGGCTTTTATCAATTCGGCAGACGCCCCTACTATCTCTGCGATCAGCCATTTTGCAACTGGAATGGATCCGTTGCACTCGCTTCCCTCGATTCGTCATGGAAACCCACGGACTTTGCACATCTCATTCCTTTCGATCAGAAGAATTCCGCTTCCGATTTCCCCGTTATTGTGGTTATTTTAATGTCAGCGATGCTGCTGGCCCGCGATTTCTGAGTAATTATGAATCTTATTTTCCTTTTGCCTTTGATATACATTTACCATTAACCATTAATGTATCCATTGACCTTCTGCATTTTGCTGTAAACGATGTTATAAGAATCATTATTTCTGATAAAGAATGAACAAATTCGAGATGAAAACAGGTGCAATTTGGACTACGACTGGAGTAGGGCACAATATGTGGGCTATAGAGTGCGCGAAATGACGAGACCGCAGGTCTTATTTCGAGCTCTACTGGAAAGTATCCAGGTGATTTCGTGGAATGATGCGAATTGGATTGGAGGAGATTAGATCGGGGTTCAGGGAAGTAACAAGGTGTTGGCATGCAGGAAACGAGAATCGAATCCGAAATTTCGAAATAATATAATTAAATTTAAAAATAAATAAAATTAACCAATTACAATCGCACCTTTCCAGTTCGTCGCCTAAGTGTCTACAAAACCTTTTTTTATTGGGATCACGAGAGACTTTTTGTGTGATTTTGAAACCACTGTGCCACCTCCGATTTCACGATCTTGCTTAGAGTCTGTTTCACGCTGATTTTTTTCACCCGATGATGGGTCGGTGTCTCTCCTTTCGCCGCACTCTCTCGTTTCTCTGACTGACGAGAGATAAGGCAAAATAGTGAGAATACATCGTATGTACCTGATGTTGAGTAGCACCACACCGACAGTTGAATCTACTCACGCCTTCTACAGGTGAAAAATATTAATTTTGGGAGACGGCTTGCCAACTTCCTTTTTCAGATTGCTATCTCGTTTTAGCACATTTTACACGCACGGATTCCTCCCTTAAATGTTTTTTAAACAAATCTTTCTCATCGAACGAAAATAAAGTATTAAAATTGCATCAAGTAAGAGTCATGTGTGAAGCAAACAATCCTTCAGTACAAGTCGTGATTGGAAAGCTGCTCTACCAGCAGGCTTAGTCAGCAGGTGCATTTCACCCTAATATGAGTTGAAAGACAAAATCGGCGTTTCACGATAGGCGGAAAACCATATTTACTTACCTCTTCTGGACATCGATATTGCCTCTGTCGGAATATTATTATCTCAGCACTTAAAGAAGGTGTCCCACGAATATCTGGCTAACTGAGTTCTCGGTGTGAGGTGGTGGGTCGCTGTTACCCGATAACACTTTCGAAACTCCCAAGTCACCATTTTTCGTTTGAACTGAGTTATGATCGATTGGCTGCGTTCCAAGTGACCCTGAAATGCAGGCAACGAGCGATAGAGCGTGCGGAATGAGGAGAGCGCCCCTCTCATTCCTCACTTTGCATAATCGCCCGCGCGGTTCGTGGGACGCCTTCTTTAATTCACTTTATTCGTGCGATAACATCACTCAACTCGTGATGAAAAGATAGACAAAATAACGCATTCAGATTGAGAAATGGACTCGTGGTGGGAGGGTAGGAAGAGTACCGACCAGTGGTGGTGGATATGCATATCGAGCCCTCCCACCCGTGGATACTGCTTGTCTCCCAAGCATCAGCAGGCGGCATTCATCGCTGTGCGCTACACTATGACGGTTGGCCGCATGTTTTCATCGTTTATATGGCTGTACCTTACCGCTTTGCCTCACTCCTACGCAGGTTGACGACTGTATTGAGATTTTCTTATCTGTTAACGCTTAATTTCTTATAATATTTCAGTGTGCATGCATCGTTATCACTTGCTTGAGCGTATACATAGTTGCCAGCTCCAAATCTGTGACTCATGCGTACAGTAGCATGCTTCTGCTCTCGCTGGTACGTTCAAACTATCTCATCTAACACTAAGCACCATACCTGTTTGCCTAACATAACCAGTAAAGAAAAGTACTGAGTCGGTTACTAACGCGTAACGCTTCGTCGACTACCCCACGTCTGCACTGCAACTGGGGCCTAACCCGTGAGAACAGTGGCCTGTTGCTACAGACTAACCGGCGTGTTTGTGTGCACGCTTGCGGGGAATTTAGATTGTGTTTACTAGGCACTACCAGCATTTGTTAACCCCCTTGGTTGGGTGGTGAGGTATCTCTAATCTATTCGTTCATCGGCCTGGTCTATACTCAGATATTCTATCTGGCTCTGAAATGACCAATAGTAATGTATTATATCTCAATTAAGGTCGTCTGGATGTTGCTAGACGTCATCGTGCAATGGCTAAACGATCCCTTCTTTATTTTCCCGATAATGTGTGTGCACCGAAGGGCGCAACCGGCAAACTTGCATTACACAACATCCTTGGGTTTTGTTAGTTTTTTCATATATATTTTGCATATATCCATGATTTATTCGGAATTTCAAAATTCAAATAAAAATACTGACCTTACATATCTTCATTATCTTTTCAGGCAATTGTGCAATCGATCGTTATGCTAGGAGTAGTGATGTACTTCTCGCTCTTCATATACCGGCATCAGGTTTTTCTTCGAATAAACATATTGTTTCGGGCATCGGCTGTATTGAAAATACAGAATACAGTGCATCTTTGATTAGAATCAAACATCAAAACTTGATTATCTGAGTTCCTGTTTTAATCATTTTTCCAAATAATCAAGTGAGCCAAATTTTTTTTCAGATAATTACACCGGCTGGGTCACATTTCAAATTCTCTGTGTCTGCACGAATTATTTTCTTGTCTATTCTGCTGATTCCGTATGCAGGAATCGGCTGTTTGTTTTATGTAAGTTAATAACACGAATTAAATGATTCGAATCATTAGGGAATTATGGGTACGATAAACCATCAAAAATGCTGTTCGAATACAAGAAGATGAGTATTTACTGGACCTTGAAATGCTGAAAATATATATTTTCAGGTCGAATGTGCCCCTATCGCTAAAGATATTCAGCACGTAAATACAAATCGAATCTGCAAATCTCTTCTGATAATTTATATCTATTGCAGTATCAATCGGATAATTGGGACTCAATCGATCGGGAACGAATTGACTTTTACTCCGTTGGAATTATCTATTACTCATTGCTGATATTCAATGGACTTTTCGCCTGCCTTTTTATGTTTTTGGTAAGTTGTTCAAGCAAACTGTCGTGAATATTGCTTAACAGTGATTTTTTGCTCTTAAAATCGTATTATTATTTGCTATATTCAATTTGCTATACGTTATCAGATAGCACACCATACGTTCGCACAAATCAGAAAGGCCAGAAATCTCAGTCCTACTATGCAACGTATACATCGTATTCTCACAAAATCGCTCATTTTCCAAGCTAGTCAGTTTTTTTAATATCAGATTTCTCAAAACATTGAAAAAGCTGCCAAAAAACGTAATAAGTTTAAATTTGCAGGCACTTACTCCTCTATTTTTTATATTTATTCCGGTAGCAGTCGCAACAATAGCGCAGTACTTCTATACGCGACCTCACGTGAACATTCTGCGACGGTGTGAGCACTTGTTTCAGCAATACATACTCTCTGCTTTATTCATACTTTACGATAGTTGGAGTGGTTTTTCGAAGACGGCGATAGAATCTACCCCTCCTCCTTTTCTTTTGCCTATGAATTATCGTTCCGCGAAAGATTATCAGTGCATTCGCCTAAGAATCGCACTTTTTTCCAGATTTAGGGTACAGCAAAATTAGACCCTCCAGTTTTTTCATAGATAATGATAGCTCTAGATACCCTACATCGATTTATATTATTGTCATGACCTGATTTTACGGATTTGCATAATTGCATGTGTTCAAAGTTTGATGGTTTATTTTCGATCAGCTGTCCTCCCCTTCGACATCGCTCTTGTCATCTTTGCTTGCCATGGAACGGTGCACTCCATGGTTCTCATTGGAACAACTCCCGCGTTTCGAGCGAAGATCCTTCAGGTTAGTATCTTCGGCTCTAGTCTAGTTGGGGGTCCCATGAAGATTGGCTGGTCCCAAAATAGGCAGTTAACATTTGATCAGCCAATCTCTATTGGACCCCTCAACTAGACTAGAGCCGTATCTTCTTCGTAGGCGATATTGATACTTTCACTCGTTTTTGGTGAAACCTAAATTTAACGTTTGCTTCAGATGGTCGTCTGCCTCATTCCACGTCGCGTAGCTCCTCACCAACAAGAACCCTTCGCGGGCCAATCAGCCTACGTGTCTTTCACCGGTCATCTTTCATCGCATATTTCATCAGCTGCTGTCGCACCATCGCAGATTATTACTGAATAAATCGATCTTTTTTAATCAGGCATATTGTCATTATTGATGTTGCAATGTGAAAAAATAATGAAAAGTGAACAGTTGTGTGTCCTATATTTTTGCACAGGTCAGAAAGCCAAATATGGTCATGTCATGCACAGGTCAATTGTCAGCCGCAGTTGCTCCATCGCAGATTATTACGGAATGACGAGTGATTGGTCTACCTCTCTTTTTTTCTCTGGCTGTCGAGAGATGTGAAAATGACAAAATGAAAAAGCGAGAAGATTGCTCGAATGACACTATGGTCAGCGTTGTCAAAATTGTTTATAGCGCTCATTAGGGAACGTTTTATTCGCAAGATCATTTTGATTATGTTTACATCAATTGTGAATCTTCACTTTTATCACAAGGATCTACAATAAAATAAGAGGTATTAGAACTCTCATGTCTTGAGGAGAGGAAATGATTTTTTCCGAAGATCAGTAAGCTTTTAAGATTATCGACATAATAATAATCACTGAAGTGTAGATAAAGACGATGTTGTCAGCATTATTTTTCTGAGTACGAGCGATATCATGAATACAATATAAAACCGTTCACAAAAAACCTTTGCGCTGACACTTTCAAAATTGCAGCGATTATAATTGCACAAATAGTAATCAAGTAGAAGGAATTGATGGATCCTCAATTTCTGAAAAGAACTATTAAAAAGACGCAATCTCTGCTCGCTTTATGCATGTTCCCGCTAGGGCGGGTTCTGCTACTCAAGCCAATTCAGCGTCCAGTCTGTAGTGCGGAGCTTACAAATTCTAATCACCCCGTTCCTTCGATCTTCAAGATCATCAAATTGCGAAACACCATAGTCCCACAGTCAGTTGCGCGCGTACTTATTGGGCCCTAGCGCAAGCTATCGACAAATACATGCAAAAAACGTTATTGGGACCATGAGGATAGTTTGAACACCCTTTTGGCCTCATTGTGAGAAATCGGCTATCTGCGTTGTGGCCCCTAATTATACGCGTGAGGAACAGTAGCGCGGAGCTTATAAATTCTAACCACCTCGTTCCTTCGATCTTCAAGATCATCAAATTGCGATACACCATACTCCCACAGCGAGTCAAAGACATAATCAAAACAGCCTCGTGTGGTCGTCCCGTTGAAGTTGTTGACATAGCACGCTTGCCCGTAGCACACGTTATTTTCTCCAACATTCTGAAAATTTATGTCATAAGATCACGCCTATTAGTGATTAGAAATCGGCCGAGTGCCTCTCCTCGATTTGCATGATATCTTGTCGGACTGACTGACAAGAGGCGAGTATACAAAACAGTGGTTAGGATAGTGATATACCAGTGGCCACCGGAAACCAGAGAATCGAAATGAGAGAGGCGCAATTGTCATCACTAACGCTCACATCATCAGAGTGCGTGTAGCATGCGATGGATCTGTACGATCTTGTCATATTTCCGTCCGTATTGTAATGTTCCACACATTTCTGAATGTTATTCATCTCATAAACGAAGTTAATTTCGAAAACTAACCTTCTGTGTGCAAATGGCCAAGTAGGAACTCATTGGCACAACTTGAGAACTTATATTTTTGTTCGGTTCAATTTTCGAGCTTTGGTCGATGAAAACAGCATTTGGGTACAGGCTGAAGTATTTTCGGAATTACATCGCAAGATAAACTCAACTAATAGAAGCTTGGTGGCTGGTCGAAATTGCGACAGGTGTTCCTGTAACTATTCATGAATGTTGATCAGTAGTTTAACTCAACCTGGTAGTAACATTACTGAATAGGCACGTAGGACTATCGCACTGTGTTGTGTTCTGAACATATGGGAAGTATAATATGCTTCGCGATTGCCTCGCATCACTGGGAATCATAGGCGCCCACGCCACCGGCGACCCAATTTTTGACCATGTACATGACCACTCGGTGAGCGCAACCATGACTATATACATGATCTAAAATAGGCAGCCGCTAGCGCTTGACATCTATGCAGGAACCGCTCATGAATAAATTTCACCTGATCAACACAATTTATCTCCGGATCGAAAATAGTGCTCGCGGATTTAAAAGACGATAAGTTGTACGGATCAGTGTTGCAGCGATCCGTGCTGCAAAAAGCCAAAGGATTTTGTTTGACACCATAACCTAGAAGAGTTGCACGTTCTGTATCTGGATTACCAACCCCTCTCGCCCCAGACTTTTGGAAAGTGAGAAGCACGAAAGCACGAAAGTGAGAGAGTCTAGAGAAAAAGAAAGTCGGCATTCTCGACATTTGCCGCGATACCGACATTTCCGAGCCAATGCGATGCCTCTCACTTGCAATTGCAGAAAATTCTCAAGGGCGAATTTCCAAAGCAACCGACTTCCATGTTTACGTTGATGATGCAGCTCTGGAAATATCGATGTGCGAAAAAAATGTCAAAAAATGAAAAAAACCAAAAAAAGGCACCTAGAAATATTTTTTCAAACCTGAACTTGAAGTTTCCCGGACGCGTAGACTATGGCGCAACGGTCTCCAGTGCAGAAGGCTGGTGTGCTAAATATCAGGACTTTTGTATGAAATCAAAACACATTATTCGGCAAGCGCCACTGTATCACTGGTCCAACTGACAATAAAGTAAGCAAATCGAGTTCACCTCGCATTCATGCCTGGATACGATTGATGGCATGATATTGATTGAAGGGAAGCAATCATTGGAAGGAAGTGAATTGATACAACGATCAGGAGAAGTGGACAAGTGCCCATTACTGACAAGTGAAATATATTTCTCCCTTTAAACACCGACATTAGGATCTGCCAACGACTTTGAAAAGCAGGTGAAATATCAAAAAATTTCAAATAATAAATTATTTGCGATTCTATCCAGAGATTGCGCGACAATCATTTAAAATTTTCTAGTGAAATTAAGGCTACTGAGACATTAATCTGCTTCGCAATTACATTGATTGCCAGCTCGTACTGATTTCACAACGTTTGAAGCATTGCACCTGCATGTCAAAATCGAAGGTAGAATGTCGAAATAGAGAGGAGTATCAGAGAAGGATATTTCACTAGTCTGCGATGGACTCTCGACTTCTTCTCTTTTTCGCTACATCAATCAAATTATTTCAAATGATCTCTTCCCTTCAATGCTATCAGTCTTATCCTGGCATGAATTCAAGGTGAATGTTAGTGCTGACAAATCTGAATTTGCATGCTCTAATTAAGTGAGGCGCTGAATTGGCATCATGGTTTTTTTCTATATTTCTGTCAAAAGTTCAGCTATTTAGCTCACCATCCGTCTGCACGGGCGGCCAGTGTGCCATAGTCTATGTTTCCGGCCAAATTCACGTTCAGGCACGAAATTGTTGTTGTTGTTGTTGTTGTTTTTGAAATTGTTGTTTTTGAGAGAATCTATTGTTGCTTTCAGAGCTGCATAGACAATGTCCTCATGGCATACGGTTGCTTTGGAAATTCGCCCCTGCGAACGTTTTGCACTTGCGAGTAAGAGTTAGTCCTACTTTCACTAGGCTTTGAAAAGGAACTTGGAAACTATAGTTCCTTACTAGTCAAATAAGCTGCTCCACAAGAGTGAGCGGAATGAGAGAAGAGTCCACTCTCGATTGGTAAGGAACTCGTTCCTAGTTCCATTTCAAAGTTTAGTGAAAGTAGTGTTGTCGTTGTACGAAATGCAACCGTGAGTATGTCTCTACCTTGTGACTCTTTGTAGTAGACTTTGAAAGATAACGTAACTAGTTATCTATGCCGCCTCATTTTTTGTTAGTAAAGCGGTTTCGTAACTAGTTACGAAAGAAGTAATTAGTTACGAAAATCGAAGCCGTTTTAGATAATTCTGAAACATATTTCAAATTCAATGTTGACAAAGGATTCAAATAGTAGTGATCTTTCGACTAGGACAATGATCTTTCGACTAGGACAATTTTCATATCTAGTTACTTCTTTCGTAACTAGTTACATTGTTAATAAACTGTACCTTTTCAAAGTCTACTTTTTTCTTTAGGAACCGCATTTCTTTGTGACTTTCCTATCTAGTCTCTTCCGTCTTTCCTATCTAGTCTCTTTGCAGCAGTGTCTCTCTTCCTTTTCATTTCAAAACCATGTTTCTTTTTAATTTGTAGCACGGACCGTTGCAACTCTGACCCTTACGACGTCGCTGACGTGAGATCAGCAAGCAGTTTATTCGGACCGGATATAAACTGCAACGATCAGGTTACGAGACGAGCTGTTTTGAGCAGAATTATCACATCATACTCCTTAATAAAGGAGAGATGTCTCCCGATGTGTGTGTGTACGTTTGTTCACAATTGCGAAAGTCACGTAGGCAGGTCACGAAACTGAAAACAAGGTCAAACGTGTCACGCGCGCTTTCTATATTGCGAAATGGATGGAGAGAGAACCGAACAGCAATGAACCCTGCCAGCCGAACAGACCCTGCCGAAGGCGGGTGCGAAATCGGCTGGTTGTAAAGATACACGGTAAAGGTTCACCCCGTTGCCAAGGCACTTGCGTCCTGCGGGAGCCCCCACTGCTAGGCCAGTGAGCATTTTAAAGGTCAATTCACTCCGGAGGTCTATTCTTCGGACCTACTTTACCGCGTGATCTAGTCACTTCCAATTACCATTTGGGCCGGAGGTGGTGTCACAGCAGCGGAATCGAGCCCGGGTGGCATGGAATGGGAGGGCGCCGTATACCACACGGCGTGCCAAGGCGAATCAAAAACTTGACTTGCATGGCGGAATCGAAGTCTTGGTTCTCATTTCCATTTTTTTCATTCTGCCCCATTTTTGCGCGACGATCGCCGTCGGAAATGGATGGAATGAAATAAACTGTACAGGAAACGATCAAAAAAAAATTTCTTTCAGAACACTACAAAATGCGACAGTCCAACATGTTTATTCAGCAATTCAACTAAAGGGTAAATTTTAAATGCTGAACAACTTATATGAATTTTTACAGAAACATATGCCACAATTTCGACCAGCCACCAAGTTTATATTAGTTGAGTTTATCTCGTGATGTAACGCTGGAAATAATTCAGCCTTTACCCAAACGCTATATTCATCGACCAAAGCTCGAAAATTGAACTAAATCAAAATCAAAGCTCCGTAGTTGTACCAACGATTTCCCACTTGGCTTTATGTACTCAGAAGGTTAGTTAGTGAAAATCGGTTTGAAAATTAATAAAAACATCAGATATGTGCTGAGCATTACAATACGGCCGGAAATTTCACAAGGTCATACAAATCCATCGCATGCTACACGCATGCTGATGATGTGGGTGTTAGCTATGGCAATTAGAGCTCGAGAAATGATGCCGCCGTCTCTTCATCTTACACACCGCGAAGAGACGGCAGTATCATTCATCGAGCTCTAATGGTAATTCTTCTCTCATCGAACAGAGACGATTTAAAAACGCTAGTCGATGTGACTCTGCGTGATAACAGCAAACGGATCCTCAGAATGACGAACATGTATGCTACGGTCAATTGTGTTACGTCAACAATTTCAATGGAACTACCACTAGAGGATGTATGGATTATATCTTTGACAAGCGGTGGATAGAGAACGGTCTTTCGCAATTTGACCATTTTGAAGACCGAAGGATTGAGGTAAGCAAGAGTCACTAAGTGCAGGGAGTCTAAATCGAGATCGAGTGGGATTTTCTTTCGAGAACCAGATACTCCGCGCTAGATAGCTCAGAGGGGAGGGGCGAGCGACGGGGCGTGATATGAAACTAGAACGAAACTAGAAAAGTACCCCCCCCCCTAGTCCGTTGTCGCTCTAAAAGCAACTGGAAATCCTTTTGGATCGGGGGTGAGTCGAAACTTCGAAGAATCACTCTCTGGTCCCCTTTTTCATTAGATCTTACTTGAGAATACACTGGATAATTAGCATGTTGGTTGGGTCCTATGAGGCATGTAATGATGATAATCATCATGAAACTATTCAGATTGTGAAAATCTACCAATTTCTTCTACTTGAATATTACATATGCAATTATAATTACTGCAATTTGGACAGTGTCAGCGCAAAGGCTTGTTCAAAACTATTTTGCATATATAATATCGCTCATTCGCAGAAAAATAATTCAAGCTTCAATATGTATATTCGCAACGTTTTAATTATTGCAATGTTGGTAGTCTTTAAAGGTTATTGATCTAAGGAATTTGTATCTCCGAGAGAAGCACAGAATAAAAACTATTGGCAAACAATGTTTACATTTTTTCAAATAAAGTCATGCCTAAATATTCATTTTTATAGACCTAACTATTCATTTTATTGATATTATTGTATCGCATGGTAAATATTTTTGAGCAATTAAAAACTTTCTTCAAACATAATATATAATGAGCCTGCAAATAAAACGTTCCGTATTGAACACTATATGCGGTTTTGATCATTCGAACAATGTTCTCTTCTGTCAGAAAAAGGGTTCCCTTATTGGAAAGTACTTTCCATTAACTCCTCATTCTCCACACCCTCTCGTCTCGAGAGCAGTCAAATCTCATTGTTCGCTTATTGGAATTCCGGAAAGACTTTCTATCGAGGGAACCCTAGTCAGAGAAAAGACAGTATTGCGAAATGAGAGAGATAGACATTCATCCGTCATTCCGTAACAATCTGCGATGACGCGACAGGAACTGCGGATGAAATATGCGATGAGGGAGCGCCGGTGAAGGACACGTAGGCTGATTGGCCAGCAAAGGCTTCTTGTTGTTGAGGAGTCACCCGACGAGGAATGAGGCATGCGGCCATCTAAACCACAAGTTAAGGCAAAATATACTAAAAAAATGGGTCTATATACGAAAAAGGAGAAACCACGAACTTGTAAAAGCTTTGTGCGAAACGCGGGCGTCGTTCCAATCAGGACAACCGAATGCGCCGTTCCATGACAAGCGAAGACTACAAGAGCGATGTCGAACGGGAGAACGGCTGGGAATAAGGAATTATTATCTACGAGTCCTGTGCGAATAAGGGTAGCTATGATATGGTTGCAGATTCCATGGCGATGGCGATCGCACTGTCTTCCCTTCTCTCCCTCTCCATGTTTCCGATTTCCGAACGCTTAACCCTAGTGAGGACATCACAGGAGTGATGCCAATCCAATACCCAATACTTAATGTTAGAGTCAATACCAATTAACTGGGAAATTGCTATTAGGTTGACCAATTAATTGACTTTTATTCCTCATTTTCCGAGGGAGTGAGCGGCCTCAAAGTCAATTAATTGAGTATTGGAACTAGCCAGCCATCTCTACATCACAGAGGCGCGCGCGAGGGGGAATAGCGTGCGAGGGCATCGCCATCGAATCTGCAACCCTAATGTGCACTCACTAGACTTTGAAAAGGAACTAGAAACTAGTTCCTTACTAGTCAAATCTTGAGTGGACTCTCTTCATTCCGCTCACTCTTTTTCGAGTGGAGCAGTTCATTTGACTAGTAAGAAACTAGTTCCCTAGTTCCTTTTCAAAGTCTAGTACTCACGCCATTTGTGGTAGGGTCGGGGGCGGGTAGAGACGTACTGCGCTATTGTTGTGATTCCGACCGGAATTACAATAAAAAATAATGGAGTAAGGGACTGCAAAGAAGAACCAATTTGATGCAAGTTTGTTCTTGCTGCGAATATGAGGCCGTTTGAATCAAAACCGGTCCCCAGGTTCGGAAATTCACGTTGCGATATCTACTCATTCGAAGTCGGAATGATAATGATAATGTTTGATAATTTTTTTAACCATCTTTACTAACTTGGAATATGAGCGATTTTGTGAGAATACGATGCAAACGCTGCGTAGTAGGACTGAGATTTCTGGCGCGACTGATTTGTGCGAAAGTATGGTAAGCTATCTGAAAATTGAGCACTTTCTCGCTTTACTAACAATACGAATTGGCTAGTTGACTTATACTCAATATGTTTTGAAACCATAATATCAAGTTAAAAGGAGGGGAGAGAAAGCTTTCACTTTGGAGCTACCCGCGCCTGACTTGGTATGGTGTATAATATGGTTTTTTTACGTGGAAAGCAATATTTCGTTAAAGAATGATAGAAAACTTGCCATAAATACGAAAAGAGAGGCGAAAATACCGTCGAATAAGAGCAATGAATAGTAGATTGCTCCAACAGGGAAAAAGTCCATTCGTTCTCGGTCATATGCATCAAAATTATCAGAAGAATACTGAAAAAGATATAAATTATCAGATGAGATTGACAGATTCGATATGTGCATACGTGTTGGAAATATTCGGCAGCTTTTGAACATTCGCTCTGAAGAGATAAAAGAGTCGTTTCGAGACGGATACTAAGTAGGGTTTGCAATTTGATTCTTTAAAACTTTCCAAACACTTTTGATTCTCTGACATTCGGATCAGTTTGACTCTTTTTTTGAATTTATAATGGCAGCAAAAATCAATAAATCATTTGCAATTCTGAAACGAATATCTGATGATCGTGGCTACATGTTGTGAAAAAAATTAGATAGGCTGACAGGTTAATGATTTTTCTCGTGAACTGGGGTAAATTTTCATTGACAATGTCTGAATTTTTATTTTTTAAATATTTTTTTTAGGTATATATCTAATTAACGTCATAGATCGGGATCAAGTATTCGTGAAAGAGATTATCAGGGAAGATTTAAAACGCTAAAATAATGAAGCAATAATGAAGTCGAATCATGTATGCATAATTGCGCGTTTGTTATTATAAAATAAGTGATTGAATTGACTCAAAATACACCTCAAATGAATGTAAGAGAATGTTTTTTTCTGGATATTTGTGTCCAAGAATCATTCGATTACTAGATCACAGTCGGTTCGGAATCAAAATGTCAACCCTACTACTCAACAGGGTTGACTAAACGATACTCTAAACGTGGTTTAGCTCGCTCTCCCCTAGCTCTTCCCATGGAGGGCATGGATCGTATCTGGACCTAAATATGCCACGTTTAGAGTATCATTTAGCCAACCCTACTACTCAGTGCTCACGTAAAATATAAGGCCGATGCTTGCATAAACAAACAGCAGAAAGGACAGGAAAATAATTCGTGAACGCACGGAGAACTTGAAAAATGATCCTGCCGGTGTAATTATCTGCAATAAAATATTTTGTATTATCTCTTTCACACAAATTTTCATGTCTAGTTGATTTTTTCGCGAAAATAGATGGAGAAAGTCAAGGTTGCGTTATCGCTAGGGTTCTCTTATCGGAACTTTTCTTCTCCCTCTCATTTTCCAGTAACGCGCGAGAACAATGCGGTCTCTGATTGGAAAATGATTCTTATTAGAATTCCAATAGATTTGGGAATTCCAATAAGGTTTCAAAGAATTTCTCTCTCAAATTGACCGATCATTCCTTATTGGAATTCCAATAACTATCGGAAAGTCGCTCCTTATTGGAAAACGCGAGGGGAGTCCTTTGTTCTCGCTATTGGAATTCCGGACATTTTTCCAAAAAGAGAACTCTATTTATCTCGTTTTATAAATGGAGAGCACATAATGCAATGAGTTCCATGGTAAAGCTGATAGTCTTAACCCTTAATCCTTATGTTTTTGCATTCGAACAAAAATCATCCAAACCTGATGCCGGTATATGAAGAGGGAGAAATAGAGGACCACTCCTACCATAACAATGGATTGCACGATTCCCTGACAACGGAAGACAAATTAAGAATTATTAACTTAAATTCTGCGAATTCTTGGACAGTTTTTCGTTAATCTGTATTTTTACCACCGAAAAAATAAATGCATGTTTGTCATGACATAGCTTAACCATAGAAGAACAAATGCTTTTTATGTGAATTTTTTTAAAATTGAAACTATTGCAGTAGTATTAGTATACTAATAAAAATGCAATTGCAACGAGCAGGCTACGGGTTACAATTATAACTTTTTAAGTATACTAATGCTACTTACTGCATAGTGCTACTTCTCACCGTCCAAAGAGTTTTTACAGAACGAAAAATCAATAATTATCAGTGAAGTTCCGATCACGTCATCACTATGCAGTAAGGGAATGCATGGCCGCGGCCCTAAGACCATAGTGCGAGCACGAGGGCATGCCAGCATCAGGGGGTATAGCTCAGTGGTTAGAGCACCCGCATACGTATCGGAAGGTCGGGGGTTCGACTCCCTCTGCCTCCAACTGACTTTTGCGCACTCCTCTGATCTAACATATCAATTTCTCACCAAAAACATTTGTTATCTCATCTTATCTTTTTTACGATACATATGAACGAAAAAGTGTCCAGATAAAGTACTTTCTGGTGATACTATACATGCACTTCTGTTCTGCATATGAGCCCGTTCGCCTAAGAATCGGACAACGGTCGGCACAGTAAAAAAATGTCGATTCTCTCAAACATTGCTATGTGGGGTTCTCGAGGGTGCTGAAGACGCTGGGCATATTCATTTTTTATGTCGATGCCCTGTTGGCTCCAGACGGCCTCACGTCGAAATGCGTCTTTTTTTGTTATTTTTTGGTTTTTATGTGTTTAAAGATGCGCTAATTTTTCGTTTTTTTGGAACCCTGGGTACTTTTGGACGCTGAATACGCCTGTAAACTTCAATTTTCATAAAAAAATTTTTATTGATTTTTTAATATCGATTTTTTGATTACGACAAAACTGCGACTAATGAGTTACACCGTTGGAAGCGCGCTGTCGAGATTAGTCGGGGTGCCAAATTTCAGCCAAATCGATACCCAGAGTTTTCCTGGAGCAGGTAAAACGTGAAGACAAAATAGCCTGAAATCGACGCTCCCTCCTTTGACCTACCCTCTTCCTATTCCTTCCTTCCTTCCTTGATGTGAGAGACGACGCGAGATAGTGTGGTGAGAGGAGAGAGTGCAGAGAGAAGGGAAGAGAGGGGAGAGGGCAGGGGAAGAGGAAGAGGGTAGATCAAAGGACGGAGCGTCGATTTCAGGCTATTTTGTCTTCACGTTTTACCTGCTCCAGGAAAACTCTGGGTATCGATTTGGCTGAAATTTGACACCACGACTAATCTCGACAGCGCGGTTCCAACGGTGTAACTCATTAGTCGCAGTTTTGTCGTAATCAAAAAATCGATATTAAAAAATCAATAAAATTTTTTTTTATGAAAATTGAAGTTTACAGGCGTATTCAGCGTCCAAAAGTACCCAGGGTTACAAAAAAACGAAAAATTAGCGCATCTTTAAACACATAAAAACCAAAAAATAACAAAAAAGACGCATTTCGACGTGAGGCCGTCTGGAGCCAAAAGGGCATCGACATAAAAAATGAATATGCCCAGCGTACAAAATAGCCTGAAATCGACGCTCCGTCCTTTGATCTACCCTCTTCCTCTTCCCCTGCCCTCTCCCCTCTCTTCCCTTCTCTCTGCACTCTCTCCTCTCACCACACTATCTCGCGTCGTCTCTCACATCAAGGAAGGAAGGAAGGAATAGGAAGAGGGTAGATCAAAGGAGGGAGCGTCGATTTCAGGCTATTTTGTCTTCACGTTTTACCTGCTCCAGGAAAACTCTGGGTATCGATTTGGCTGAAATTTGGCACCCCGACTAATCTCGACAGCGCGGTTCCAACGGTGTAACTCATTAGTCGCAGTTTTGTCGTAATCAAAAAATCGATATTACAAATCAATAAAAAAATTTTTTTTATGAAAATTGAAGTTTACAGGCGTATTCAGCGTCCAAAAGTACCCAGGGTTACAAAAAAACGAAAAATTAGCGCATCTTTAAACACATAAAAACCAAAAAATAACAAAAAAGACGCATTTCGACGTGAGGCCGTCTGGAGCCAAAAGGGCATCGACATAAAAAATGAATATGCCCAGCGTCTTCAGCACCCTCGAGAACCACACTTAGCAATGTTTGAGAGAATCGACATTTTTTTACTGTGCCGAACCCTGCTCAATTTGTCCGATTCTTAGACGAACGGGCTCATAATACGTTCGAAACTCCCATGCTTTTATTTTGCACTTAAACCGAGACATACTCTATTAGCTGATTGCCAAGCGCCCCTTAATCGCAGGCAATAAACTAGAAGCTGTACAATATCTGTGCGTTCCCGTAAGAATCGAGCAAGGGCTGACATCGAGAACTCATCTAGTCAGACATTGATGCTGTACCCTAGGGTTGCAGGTTCGGTATCGGCAATACCGCGCGAGAGGGGAGGTATGTAAAGAGGGTGCGGTAATACCGCATCATTCCCCTCTCTCTCCTCAATCCCTTTGATCTCTCCCCTTTTTGGTATGCAAAGAGGATGCGGTATTACCGCACCCTCTTTACATACCGCCTCTCTCGCACTGTAATACCGAAATCGATCTCGAACCGGCAACCCTACTGTACCCCACAATAAAGGGAAATTTCCTAACCATCATGGTGTAGCGCACAACGACGAATGCGGCCTTCTGATGCTTGGGAGACGTGCAGAATCCACCGCCGCGCACCGTCTCGCACACCCACTGGTCGACGTCGTCGTTCATGGCGCTGAGGCGACCCCAGTGGGATAAAGCTACCCTGAAATTAAGCACTAATTATACATTTTATGCTTAATGAACGTAAAAGCACCAATTGTTTTTATCATTAAAACGGAGGAAAATAAGTCAAAATATGGTGGAACGCGCGAAAGTGGGAGAGCACGAGCAGGAATACGATAAGCACCAGCGCCTTGACGGTAGACGATGAGTAAACAACCCAACAAACAGTAACTTCTCAGCTCTTTGGGAAGGAGGTAAGGAACGAGAATGGTAGGGAGGGAATACCCCATCATACAAGGCTCAACACGTATAAGAGTTGCTTAAATTTCCCGTTCGCATGACCAGATTTCACTCAAGTAACAAAAAAACTAATTTTGGACTCTTCCTGCACGACAACAAACATCGCCTAAGAAAATAAATATACTAGATAACCGAGATAAAATAACAATCCAACTAACTTGGAGAAGGCGGCTATGTCTTTCTCCGCCTTTCGTGAAACGCCGATTCTGTTTCCCCAATAAAGTGTCGTGCTCAAAGCACCTGCAGGTCAAAACCTATTAGCTTACAGAGCTGCTTGCTAGTAGTAAATTGGAAATAAACTATCTTGTTTGATATTTTCAGAGAGGACTCTCGGATAAAATCCACGCACTAGTGCTCATTATTTAAGATCAAATTAAGGTAGTACGTTGTAAACACCTACGTAATGATATAAAAAATCATTAAAACATATTTTCGGATAATTGTGACTACCGGACGCTCAAAAACTTCACTAAAGAAGCGATATATTATAGATACAATTTCAATATAGTCGAGTTATATCATGATTTAGTAACTTTATATAGTATTAAAGTTGAATCCTTAATCCAAAAATGTTTTTTTACCTGCTTTTCAAAGCCGTAAACAGATTCAAATGTCAAAGTTGCGTAAACTTTGCTCGGTTTGAAACCCATCAAAACCAAAACGATGTTTTGGAGGGTGCAACAACGATCACGTATTGGACAAAACAAATCCGACGATAATTACAAGAGCTGACGAACCGTGGAGGAAAAAAAGAACTTTTGAGGAATATATTGAGCAGTGAACCGATTTAGCAACGCTTTGATGAAAGTGAATTTGATTTTTTTTTATCAGATTATACGACGCAAAATTCCTGTTTCGTTTTTGTATGTGTATTCTGCGTTCGTAAGGCTGATCATGCGAACTGTGTCGTAAATTTAGATAAATTTTTATTTCGAAAATGTCACTGTTACGAAAGAACCAGGTGATTTTCTTTGCAAAATGTCACATGCGTATTAGCTTTCCAATACTTTCAGTGTTTATCAAATAGGAGTACTGTAATTTACACAATAACGCGAAAATATGGCATTAGTTGGAATTAAAAGGAGACTAGCTACTCCCTCAGAAGCATCGAGACAGCGAGAATCACTGCATAGAACGATTTAATGTCATATCTGGAGATCGTCGAGCTCTGAGCAGAGCCATGTCGCCATCCGGAAACCTGAAAGCACCCTATTGAATGAGATAAAATAAAGAAAATGAAAATATTTAAAAATGTAGTCATTGAAACAAAATCTTGGATGCGGATAGAAGATGTTTGAGAAACTACTGTAGGAAACTAAATAAAGAAACTTCCTAGATAAACGCGGTTGGATGTGTGGTAGGGATGACTGGCCAATTCCAAAACTCAATTAATTGACTTTGCGGCCGCTCACTCCCTCGGAAAATGAGGAATAAAAGTCAATTAATTGATCAACCCAATACCAATTACCCAATTAATTGGTATTGACTCCAAGTATTGGGTATTGGATTGACATCACTAATGTGTGGGTGCCAGCAAATTTACAGTAGCATACCTTGACATCATTGACACTTTCGGTGTTGCAGTAATCGTAATTGCAAAAATAATATTCGAGTTGCAGAAATTGGTGGACGGAAAATTGCTGAATCAATGTTGGATCATCAATTGTAAGTATAAAAATAACCTCAACGCCTTTTCTCCTATCATCCAAGAGGTGCTCAAATATTTGCGTATGACCCTGTCTCCAGAGCGTATCATAGACATAGTCCAGGCATCCACGCGTAGTAGTACCATTGTAGTGGTTGACATAGCAGAGTTGCCCGTAGCAAATATGGGTTTCATTAGGGTTCTGAAAATTAACTCGTTGAAGAAACGTGCAGGTCCCTAGACCAGCCCGGTAAGCGGAACCTTGGTCATCTCTAATAATGTTTGTGCCTTGAGCCTACGGTAATGACTAGAGTAATCATTCAGAAAATATTAGAAATGTGAAGGAATACCCACATCATTAGAACTGGCGTAACACGCAACGGGCTCGAATCGTCTTGCATAATTGCTGTACTGCTCCTCAATATTATAATGCTCCTCACACTCCTGAATTATCTTCCTTTGATCCTTTCTGTGAGGAATTCGCAAACCTTCAGCGTACATAACGCCACCACTTCAGCATTGTTCGTCTTATGCATTCCTTGGTCGATGAAAATCGCATTCGGATAGAGACTGAAATAACGATAAAATTGCTCATAAGAGAAACTCAACTAATAGAAGCTCGTCGGTTGGTGGAAAATGCGACAAGTGTCTCTGAAATTTCGCTATAAATTTTATTTATGTTTTATATGCCAACCTGGATTTGGCGTTTGTGAACAGGCACGTAGGGCTGTCGCAGTGGCCGTTTGTGTTCTAAAATTGAATTTTCCCATTTCGTTTATTTCTTTTTTTTGTGATGCACTCAAAAAGTATGATAAATATGCCTCCAAAATTAAAAAAAAATGTAAATGACTCGCCTGGTCCTCGCACGATATTTCCATCTCGAACAGGCTTGAGAACGGCTTAGGCCGGGTTATAAGAACGTCTTCCGAATTGCATCGATCGGTACTGAGAAAAGATGAGAAATCGACACGCCCCTCCCATTTGTCAATCAATCGATTCACGGATAGACTAAACTGTTCCGAGATTCCACAGTGGCTCAACAGCCTAGCTACCTAGCCTTGCCTAGCGACTGTAAAATCGCATGGCATGGATACACCTTCACCTTTTTACCTTTACAGTAAGTAGATTTTAGCAGCTTTTTTTCGTTCAATTTTTCTTTTTTCTCGGATGGCCTTTGACCAACAACGTAAATGATTCTCACTCGCAAGTGCACATTGTGTTGAGCGAAGAGTTTCCGAAGCAACCCCTTTCCATTCTGACGTTGCTTATGCAGCTCTGTAGATCACGCGATTTTCCCATTAAAAATTGAATTTACACAACCTGAACTTGAAGTTCACCGGAAAAGTAAGTGATTGCACACAGGTCACCGGTACAAAAAGCTGGTGAGCTGTAATATTCTGCCATTAAAATTCTCGAATTGAACTCGGCAAAACCTTGAATTCATGCCACCGAAGGACTGATAGCATTGAAGAGTGTGAATATTTGGCATGAAGAAAGTTATTAGGAGGAGGGGGAGAGAAAGCATCCTCCTCCGATAACTCAAAAATGAGCAATAAAGTGAAAATTTGGTCTTATTTGTTTCCTAATAGGCACCGCCCTCCTACGGATCTCTCTTTTCTGAAAGTCACATAGAAATACGCATTATTCGACCTTTTTCGAGTAAAAGGTGAAAAATGCAGGTGATTTGATGGCATACAAAACGCGCAAAATGCATGCAAAAATCCCGTGAATATATCCCCTTTCAGTGTTACGCAATTTTGCGATACGTTTGTGCAGAAAATGAGTTAATACAAACAGGTGCACTATGACATATATTACTGTTGCGTATGTGACTGCTGATTTATGACGAAATAGAAAGGGCAACTAAATTTCACTCATTTTTTCAGAAGGAGGGGTTTCCGTGCTTAATGTGGCCTCAAAAATAGGATGATACTAACGCCAGGTTTGAAAGTATGCATCATTGTTACATTACAATTATCGCGGGCACGGCAAGTTACGCAAGAAGGAAATGAATCTGAAACACACGCGTCGCATGGCCGCTTTCCCGCGCATTTTTCATTCAAATTTTGTTGCCAAGGTTACTTAACAAGAAATCGACGAATTCGCCTTTCGTTTCAACTTTGCGGGAGAACTGGACGAATTTCAGTAATTTTATTTAGCACACATTGTGGAATGACCATTGGGGAGTTTATTGGTGAGTCGTTTACGTTGATTTTAGCAGCTCTGTGAACGTTTTACAAGGTTGTACACGACATACAAAGTTTCAAATTTTGGCTTTGACTTCGTTTTTTCGAATTACTTTGGGATTTCTTTCAATTTTCCGATAGCAGGTGTTGTAGTCCTCGAGATAGTGTTTCTAATGAACCACAGTTACCCGAAATTTGTCAACTTCTTTAAGAAGTTATACAGCTTTCTGTGTTTTCTCGCCTCTAGCTGCTCTCGTTTTGTATATTTGTCGACCTAATTTTGGCCACATATTCATTTCCCATAGTAGAAACAATCACCATAGGTTTTGGACGAATACTGAATAGCTTGGCAATGAACTAAGGGCTGGTTTAAAATCGGCGAAATCGAAAAGGGGCGGAGTCAGAGAGTAAAGCGTCGCGTTTCAGTTTCGTCGCGGTCGCGCGTCGCTTGTTTTTCAGATTCACTGGTAACGTGCCGTGCGGGGGCGCTGTGGCCGCGTGCCTGGAATGCAATTCGAGAGAAGAGTTCAAAATACGTCTCTTCAGTGCACGTGTACCAAATTCTATCAATTTGATACCCAAATACAATCATTCATTCACTTATTCTAATAATAATCATATTTATTATGTCAGTTCACAATACCCCTTGTGCGCTACCGCACCACATCGCGAGTGTGGTCGTCCCACGCCGTTGTGTGTGTGTGCGGTGCGGCATGCCCTTCTGTCTTATCCCCTCTGGCGTCCCTTCCCTCTCTCCCTCACACCACGAGGAGAGCGCGAGGCGTGTGCGCGCTCGCTCCCTCGCGAGTGCTCCGCTCTCGCTCCCTCGACCCCTGACCTCTCGCCCCGAGCAAGGTCACTTGAGTTCGTGCGTTCACGGCGCGTTGCCGTTCGTTCTCATTTCACCACATTGTCGTGTCGAGCATTTCACACGTCATCATTTCCATTCAGTCGATCCATCGAGGTGCGGACACTCTTCCCTCCTCTCATCCGGTCCATCAGCTGTTAGCCAACGGTGCTAAGCTGCACTCAACCACCTCACGCACACCGGTGCAACAAGGTTGGTCACTTCCTCACTTCATTTCCACACCACTTCCTTGTCCCCTTTTCGTCATAGTCGCCCACAATTCACCCATTTTCCCTTGTAAGCAGTAAATTAATGAATATTATTTATTGATTTCTCTTGCATTCACACACCGTGACACCCAACGAGCCAGTCTCACGCAGAGAACAGTTCGTACATGGTGCATCCTGCCATTTCAAGACCCCGGTCCGAATCAATCATCGTTTGATTTCATCACCCAACCTCATTTCGTTCAGTCGCAATACACCGTGCATGGTATCTCGCGACCGCATTCAAACCAATCAAGTCCCGCGTGGCCCCACAGAGCATTCACTACCCATTGCACTTTCCAATTCAGTCAGTACAGCGCGTAGGCGAGCAAAAGTAGTGACGATGTCCTCATTCGGCTCTCACTATGATTCTCTCTACGAGCAGCGCACAAACCTGAAACCGAAAATCACCTCCATCACTGAGGCAGCCACTAGTCTCCTCACACTTTCGAAAAGTGACGAAATCACTCAATTGGTCAATGCCACCACCATTGATATTGTTGACGCTCAAGTCATGGTCAATAATTACATCCACTCAGTTAGCGAGCTGCGTAAATCGATCGAAGAGATGGATGAGAGCGTCGAGCAGCAGAACGAGCAGCGCACATTCAAGGAGCAGATGAAGGCCGAGGACGCTGGAAACCAGATGCCCATAGGAGACGTGAGTATACAATCTCTTATGAGTCAAACTGAAAATCGGTACCAAGTTGCCCTCACCAAAACTGTCGAGAAGGTCAAACTCCTTTCCGCCCTACCTCCCTGTCCGCCGCCAAGTCTCCTCCCCGCGAGTAGCAATCCAGCCTCTTCCTCATCCACTTCTCATTCACCCACTGGTGCAGTCAATGCATTCAATACCGACAATTCGCCGCATGGTGAATCGGGCATTATCCATCAATTGAATCACAGTATCAGTCAGTTGGCAACTCAGATTTCATCATCAATCATGCGACCCAATGTCGCTCTCCCTCCGGTCAAACTCGAGACCTTCGATGGCACAGACCTCACCCGCTGGCCCGCTTATCAATATCAGATTAAGCAGCTCATACTCAATCAACCGCACCTTACGGAGGTTGAAAAAGCGTTTCATTTGCGCAGTAGCTTGAGAGGCGCAGCCTTCAACCTAGTTGCCTCCATTCCAGTTCACGAGAATTTCCTCGATAAAATCGTGTCACGTCTCGAGTCTCAATACGATCGGCACAATCTATCGCAGGCAAAGCGCATTCAAACGCTTCGCGGCATCCGATCTAAGTCGCGCTCAGTCACTGATCAGCTCGCAGCTGTTCAATCGATGATTTCTATCGCTCATTCCATTCATTCCGAGAGTGGAATTGATTCACTGTGCATGCAGCAAATCATTGCTGAGTGTATCAATCCACGCTTCATCACATTCATTGGCCGTCATAAGCCTAAGACACTACTAGCTGGTCTCGAACTCATAGAGGGCGAACTTCTCACAGAGTTTGAGGATGATTTAACCACTAGTGCTTTCACGTCAGTCGATCAGTCAACTGTCTACTCGACAGAGAACGCTGCGCACAATTCATATTCATCATCCAATCAGTCCACTGTTTATTTGACGACCAGCAATCAGTCGATCTCACCTCAAGTGACTCAGTTCCCTTCCCAGTCACCACATACCAATCGATCCTCTCACAATACAAAGCCTCCCAACAGTAAGGACCCACAATGTGTCTACTGTGGCGAGCACTCATTCAGTGCCGAGTGCACTCAAGTGCCTACCATAATTCAGAGGAAAGAGATCCTTCGGGCGAAGTCCCTTTGCCATTGCTGCTTCTCTCCCACTCATTCAACCAACGATTGCATTCGAACTTGCCCCAAATGCAAAGGCAAACATCACAAATCATTATGTGACAAGTCATCAGTTGCTCACACATCGGTGAACACAATCACATTCGATCATCCGATTCAACTCAGGACGAGGCTATTCACTGCCCCAGTAATCTTGAGCAACTCATCTGGCACTAAGTGTTCGATGGCAAACGTGCTACTCGATCCAGGTGCCCAGATTTCTCTTGTCTCTCGCACTCTCGCTACCACTCTTCAGTTGCCTACAGTTGGCCAACTTCTCGTGAGTATCTCTGGCATAAGAGGATCTCATAGCGTTCCCGATAATCCCTCTTACCACGACATCGTTGAGTTCCAACTGGTAACCAACAGTGGAAAAGAGACAATCAAAGCAGTAGTGAGGGACACTGATTCCATAATCGGTTCCATCCATCATCCTCCTTTGTCCACTGCTGACCTAGCAGTGATCGAGTCAACTCTCACTTGCATCCCAAGTCATTTCACTGATTCATCGGTGTGTCCCGACCTCCTGCTCGGAATCGGTGACAGCCTCAAGCTTATCGATAGTGCACAGTCCACTACACTGCCATCTGGCTACCGCCTATTACAATCAACCATCGGTCCATTGGTAGCAGGTTCTGAGCACATCAGTTCCTCTATCCCCGATACCATTCATCGGTCTAAGTCAACCACACCTGACATTGGTGTCACTTCGTTGCCCACATCCACTGACAACTCTCCCGAGCAAATCATTGAACCAGTCGATCCAGTCATCAGTATTCACGAGACTACTGACCCAGATGCTTACAAATCTTTGAATGCATCCACTGTGTGTGCATTGTCTAAGGACGACAGTAGCCTTTTATCTCACTGTAATTCAGTGATCAAAGACCCTGCATGGCACCAATCAGAACCAGTACACTGGCCCAATAATCAATTCCATCCACAGAGTCGAACCGGTGAAGCAATTTCACCGCAGTCTCTTCAGTCATTGAAAGTGGCATCCGTCACCACTCGACCCTCTCATGTCATGAGTTTCCGTTCTCACGGTTCTCATTCATTCACTCCTCCATGCAATACAGTTTCGTCCAATCAGTCTCTCTCTTTCTCTTTCCCTTCCCCCGAGGATTCCACTGTGCGCACACAATGTAATTTCAATTCATTCACTCATCATCACATTCCAGCCTCATCTCAATCAACTCGAGTGAGCTGGGCTCATCAGCGAGGATCATCTCCTCCTCACTCCGATCGCATCCACAGGCGCTCACATGCCCATGCAAGAGCACGACGCCGACGAAGAGAATCGATAGAAGAATCGAATGAATTGGATCCGCCAGTTCCCCCTCATCCGTTGACCACCGTAGAGTAGTTTCTGCCACGTTGGCCACTGTATTTTTAATTCATCAATAATTGTGCCCCATAGTTGCCTATACATTATTTTCTTCGTTTCTCCGTTGTTTATCCGACCCCATTTCTCTCGTAATCATCATCACATAAAGCAGCCAAGCTGTCTTTCATCATTCATTCACACTCTATCAACACAAACTTCATTCATCCATTACATCTCTTCATTCAGCTCCCCGCCCGGAGTGTACCAAATTCTATCAATTTGATACCCAAATACAATCATTCATTCACTTATTCTAATAATAATCATATTTATTATGTCAGTTCACAATACCCCTTGTGCGCTACCGCACCACATCGCGAGTGTGGTCGTCCCACGCCGTTGTGTGTGTGTGCGGTGCGGCATGCCCTTCTGTCTTATCCCCTCTGGCGTCCCTTCCCTCTCTCCCTCACACCACGAGGAGAGCGCGAGGCGTGTGCGCGCTCGCTCCCTCGCGAGTGCTCCGCTCTCTCTCCCCCGACCCCTGACCTCTCGCCCCGAGCAAGGTCACTTGAGCTTGTGCGGTCACAACGCGTGGCCGCTCTCATTTCTCGCTCATTTCACCCACGTTTGTCGTGTCGAGCAATTCACACGTCATCATTTCCATTCAGTCGATCCATCGAGGTGCGGACACTCTTCCCTCCTCTCATCCGGTCCATCAGCTGTTAGCCAACGGTGCTAAGCTGCGCCCAGCCACCTCACGCACACCGGTGCAACAAGGTTGGTCACTTCATCACTTCACTTCCACACCACTTCCCTATCCCCATTTCGTCATAATCGCCCATAATTCATCCATTTTCCCTTGTAAGCAGTAAATTAATGAATATTATTTATTGATTTCTCTTGCATTCACACACCGTGACACCCAACGAGCCAGTCTCACGCAGAGATCAGTTCGTACAGCACGTTCTCTCTCACCGGTCAGAGAGGCAAGAAACTGTGTGAAATGAAGAGACGGTGACCCGAATGTCGAACTCTACTCGAGAGGGCACGAGCTCGATCTTCAATGGTGGTTGTGAAAAGAGGACCAAAAGAAAAAAACGTGCGTTTCTGATTTTTTTTCTGTTCCACTCTTTTAATTTTAATTTTTCTGAAATAAGTAGACTTTGAAATTTTCACTAATCAACAAGGAAAAACAAGATCACTCGAGTGATGCCACTAGAAACAGCGATTCCACAGTTGAAACCGTTCACTTTGCATTTGGCGAGTTTATTCCGATGGTCATTGTGTGTTCTCAGTCGTAAGTCCCTACGTAGTACACGCAACTTTCTCCGCCGAATTTAGGAGCACAATTTGTCAGTGAAGTCCCTCGAAAGCAGGTGCATTTACGATTGACTCTTGGGACAAGTCGCATGTAGTCGGACCATACGAGAGAGCATGCGAGTCGAGGAGATTCAGCCAAATTAGCTATGGAAATGGACAAACGGTGGCACTGGTAAGAATCATGGATCATTTGCTTTTCACGCTAAGCCGACTGAATTGACTATCGTCGTCTGTCTCTCTCTTATTATTATTTGTATCAATTACCATTACATTATTGTGCGTTTGTACATCTCAGCAAATTCATTGTGCTAGCTACCGAATGTCTGGGAGAGTGGAAGGGGGAAGGAATTGGGTAGGAGGGGGATAACTTTATAAATTACAGGATGAATGACATTGATCAACTTCTATGCGGTATTGAATGATACGGATCCCTGGAGGTTGTCGTGCGTTTCCGACCCTCCCGCATTCGGATACTGCGTCTCACCGAAGCACCAGCAAACCGCATTCGTGGCGCTCCGTTCCACCATGACGGTCGGGTATTCCACAATATTTTAACAATATTTTGTTGTTAATATTTTTCGCTTCTTCGGATCAAAATTCTCACGTATTAACGCGAGAAGAGCACTCATTACAGGGTGGGCCAAAAGTATTGAGACACTTTACGATTCAGCCTACAACCACTCTAAGTGACCCAATCTTCCCCTAATTTGTATCATACATTCCTCAGACACCGAAGCTAACATTGTTCAAAATACGAGAATTTAAAAGCGTTCCTCCGCAAGTTATGATTTTTGAAAGATTGAATTGAGTGGGATTGTGAAAAATCATGGCATTTTTTTCAATTTTTAAATGGAAATTTAAACGCCGCGAGGATCGATCTAAAATTATGTTCATAATTTTGTAGTGAAGGGCATACATTAATGAAAATATTCGCGTGATTAATTCAAGTCGCAGGCCCCATTCTACTTCACAATGATTTTTACAATTGAAAATACTCAGCGGCGCCACCTTATGCCATTCATTGATTTTTGAATGTCCTTGAATCACCAAATTAGATACCATATCAAACTATTTTTTTCTAAGTGCTTAACCATATGGAGGTTTTACGGCACTGTTTATTTGGGGATAAATAGTAATTCAGCTTCAGAATATTTTTTGATTTGTTGTCAACTTGAATTTTTCCACAAAAAAACTGAATCATAGAACCTGTGTTCAACGATTGCCGATGCTCCTACAAATGCTATCAAAAATCATTAATTCGATGTACAAGTTACTCTGCAAACTTATAGCTCAGTAGCTCCATGGCAAATATGAATAGGGGCCACAAGCCCCGCCCACTTTGGTGTGACATGATTTCACCAAAAAGCGAGAAATGAAAAACACAAAGCTCATTCTATACCAAATCGCTCGTTCGACATCGCTATGGATAGCTCTCACCATTCTCTATCGATTGAGCACTGCCCAAAATTTGCATATCATCACTAAGTAGATCAAATTTGCATTTGAAAGAAGGGAAGAGGTCGTTTTGACGGGTTGCCATGTGAAAGTTTTGTTTGGGCATAGTTTTTCTTACTAATTCGAATATTTTAGGAATTTTAGAAAAAAAATTAGATTTTTAGCGTTTCTCCCTGGCTTGTGTTTTTTGTTTGAAGACGCGCGGGGAGAGGCGAGCGAGAGGGCGGGAGGAGGGAGAGAGACACACGCAAATTAGGCTCCGCCCCCTTCCCTCTCGTCTCGCTTTTCCCTCCTCTTCCCCAGTGAGTTGCGCACGTACTTCTCGGGCTCTAGCGCGCTTCAGAGAAAAGATATCGACAAACACTAAAAAGCATGATGCTATTGGGACTACTAGGGATAGTTTGAACACACGTTTGGCCCCATTGTGTAAAATCGGCTATCTGCGTTGTGGCCCCTAAATATGAAATCCAAAATATGTGTCTTCGCGATCTTTGCACGACCGTGCGCACATTGGTGTCATCAAGTTCATATTTTATCCTTGTGGTTGATGTTATGAAAGATTTGACAAATAACGTTTTAAGAAGCGTACTTATGCTTATTAACCAAACATTTAAAGCTAATGTATCTTTCATGGTTGAGCTGAAAATCATTTCGAAATGCTTGGATCACTAGCGGCGCAAGGTCGCCTTTTCCAAATTCAAAATTGATTTAGTTTCAGAAAACGAGGTGGCTAAATTAAATCCTGTTTTTCCAAGTATGTACACTCAATACTGAAGAATATTTGGTAGAAGCCAAAGTTCATCTCTGACAGCCATTGAGGAATTACAATAGAATACAAGTGTCTCAATACTTTTGGCCCACCCTGTAGTGTGCGATAACTTATGTTGTAGGGTGTGTCGATCGTTCTCACCTCGTTGAGTGCGTACATTGTAATGTTTTCGCGATCTGTTACGCGGATCTACAGCAACATGCTCCTCATGTCACTGGTACGCCCATGGATTTATCAAATAGACTAGAGCATGAGGAGAAAAAGAAGTGTGCGAGGCCACTTTTACAAGACCACAGCATTCTGACCCCTGTTGTTCTCTCCAGATTAGGGTGAATGGGATTATGTTTCGAATTTTCCCGCCACACCGTAATCGAACTGCAAATCAATGTTAGAATGTCAAATGTTTGTGAAACGTATCCCAATTTCAACTGATCAGCCACAGTCAGAATAAAAATTGGAATAAGTTTCAGAATCATTTAATATTACAAGTTTGCAGTTCTACTACTACTACCCTTTCTGTAGGTATAGAATGCTGTGAGACATTTACACCCGATCGTCGATGATGCATGATAGACTTTTTTTCAGATTGTCTGGGTGTCCGTAGACGTATGCGCTCAGTTTTTAGGGGATCCATTCTTTCTCTTCCCTACAATGTGCATCTTTCGTCGGTCATCGACGATCGGCCATCAAATTACGGCAATAATCGGCTTTGTCAGTTTTAAATATCATTTTCTTTTTTTTTAATATGGCAGGTGTTTCAAGCTGGGATATTAAAGGAGGAGCAAACTCACAGTATGGGCAGGAGATTTTTTAAAATCGTTTTTGGCAACAAATTTGAGAGCTCTAGCTCAGTTCTGAAGAAAGGCGCATAAAGTTTCTACATGGCTCATGCAAAATCATCATGTGCGGTGCAAAAGGAAGGCCAGCAAGCAAAATGTAGAATTCTGCTCCTTTTCCCTTCCTCACATTGCACGTATTTCTGCACCTTGAGTTCGCTTCGCCTGAGCACTGTAGAAAATTTGTTAGCTTGTACCTCTCTTGAGAATGTAGCTAGAGCCTTCCAATTTGGCTAATTGCTTACAATTAGCAAACCCGAACATACTGTCAGCCTAGATACCTTCGAACATTTTGTTTACAACGTACTGGATATATCATCACCACAAATTGATTACACTGTAATATATTCAGGCCACTGTCGAATCGATAATTATGCTTGGGATTGTAACGAATTTTGCTCTATTTATCTATCGGCATCAGGTTTGACAAATTTTGAAGTCTTTAGTAGGTATTTCTTGTCAAAAAGTCTCCTCTTTTTTTGGTTGATTGTTTTCTTTATTTTTGCTCCTGTGAGAGAAAAGAGACCATTTCTTGGCAAGCCAATCATGTATTGACTTTATGCGTAGCTTATTGTCACACAATTGAAAAGCAAACGCGGATGATTATAGCTTTGCAAAAGGTGAAAACTTCGAAAAAAATATTGAAGATAATCGCACCCGTGGGATCTCATTTCAAATTTTCCTTGCATACTCGAATAATATTCTTGGCACTGGTCCTTATTCCGTATTTTGGAATCGGCCCTTTGTTTTATGTGAGCTTGAATTTTACAGAATTATTAGATAATATGAGGCTGTTTGCCAAACACAGCTTAAAAATGCGCAAACGGTTATTGTTTTCAAATTTCAGACCTCGTGCGCGCCTATCGTCAAATCCTTCCGACAAGTAAACGAATTTGATTTTTAAACAATTTCAATCTTATTGTATTTTGTTGTGTTAAAAATTAAAATTTGAAAATTCCATTTGTTTGCAGATTTCGTTTGATCCTTGGGACGAAATCGATCGTGAACGAGTTGATTTTTACGCAGTTGGAACACTCTTCTATTCATTACTCATATTCGACGGTCTTTTCGCGTGGCTTTTCATATTCATGGCAAGTTTATATTCATATATTTTGATGCATGCCATTTGGTTCGAATTAGGCAAAACATTTCTACAGTATGTCTGCTTTTATCCTCTTAACCGAGTTATGGACCAATTAACCATGCGGTGATGGGGTATAATCAGTTTGCAGATTGCTTTCCATACATTCTCTCAAATCAGAGCCGCCCGAAATCTCAGTCCTACTATGCAGCGTTTGCATAAAATTCTCACCAGATCTCTCATATTTCAAGTGAGCCATTTTTATATTTCTGGTGTTTAGTTATGCAAATATATGAAATCAGTAAAATTCAATATGCACTAATGAATCTTTTTTTCAGGCCCTTACCCCATTATTTTTCATAATTATACCGATGGGCATAGCTTCTATAACGCAATATGCCTCTACTCGGCCACACGTCCTTGAGCACAGATACCGTGAGAATTAATTTTACGCGTCTTGATTATTTTATCCCGATTTTATTCATTTCATAAATATTCATGAACCAATCAGCAATCCTTCCATTCGACATCGCTCTCGTCCTCTTTGCATTTCATGTGACGATTCATTCGATTATTCTTATTGGCACAACGCCAGCTTTCAGAGACAAAGTTGCCAAGGTAATTTTTTCCATTTTTACCTGCTCAAAGTGTTAGTTTAGATGATCGCGATGCTCAATCCTCATCGAATTTCTCCCGAACTGCAACATCCTTTCGAGGGCCAATCTGCGTACATCTCGTTCACGGGAGGCACCTCTTCAGTTGCTCCCAGGGATAATTAAAGCTGCATTTAACAATAAAATTTCTACTTTTAACCATCACATACAAATATAATAATGTTTCGTCTCTTTTAACGAACTCGTCATCTTGCACTGTCACTTCATCAAAGAATGTTATCTGCAATTTTTAAATTTAAAAATGAAATCATTCCAAATAGACTTTATACTAATGAATATGAACAAAGTTTTCTTTAATAACGTACCACAGAGTCTCCCCAGTTACGAGTGAGTCGCGGTGAGTCGCGGAGGGTCACCTAAGGTCACCCCGGCTTTGAGGCAGCTTTTGACCTCTTCAAAGTGTATATTTTTGTGGCCTTTTTTGGCTATGACCTCATCTCAGCATGGTTGATCGATCTCAGTAATCGGATCTTTGAATTTCTAACTTGATCTTTGATCTCAGGTAGTCGCTCTTTTACCCCTCCCCTCTCCCCTCGCCTCACTTGCATCCTTCTCTCTCCCCCATCTCGTACTCAAATTATGCGGTCCAGCCTATCTAGGCAAATGAGGGGAGGGGAGAGGGGAGGGGCAAAAGAGCGACTACCTGAGATCAAAGATCAAGTTGGAAATTCAAAGATCCGATTACACAGATCGATCGACCATGATGAGATGAGGTCATCGCCAAAAAAGGCCACAAAAATATACACTTTGAAGGGGTGAAAAGTTGACTCAAAGTCGGGGTGACCTTAGGTGACCCTCCGCGACTTACCGCGACTCACTCGTAACTGGGGAGACTCTGCGGTACGTTAAATTGTTAAAATAACATCGAATGTGCAAACAAAGAGCGAAAATTTGAAAAAGAGGTGAGGTGGATGAGATGCGAGATTCTTTATGATCGTAGACTATGAATAAGTCATTTTCATTAGAACAGAATCATGAATATAATGACAACAATAATGATCGATGAGCGGCTGCTCGAATTCTTTCTCTGAACATAGTAACATTTAAAAAGAAACATTTCAAGCACGCTGTCTTCTTTGATTGTGTTCATGCCTCACTAATAGGGATAACAATTCAATGAACTATTGCTTGTATAAGAAACGAAGATCCGTAAACTGCCAACCCTACTCACAAACACAATCGGCTTGAGCAATCATATACCAAATGGAAAAATAACAGAAAAATACCTTTACGACATCGACACTGTCAATATTGCAGTAGTTATGGTTGCAAAAGTAGTATTCCAGTTGGACGAATTGTTTGATGTCAAATTTCTGAAATTTATGAGATTTTTAAAAAAAATTTTAAAGAAAAAATTACCTTAGTTCTCCGGTCGTCCGATATATATTCGAATTGCGTTAAAGAAAGCAGCCACAGCGTATCGAAAATGTAATCAAAACATCCCCGAGTAGTAGATCCATTGAAAGTGCTGGTATAGCACAATTCACCGTTGCAAACATGATCATTGAATTTCTGAAATCATTATTCAACTAAAGAAAAATTAAGTAAAATAAATAATGTAACAATGCCCACATCATCAGAGAAGGTGTAACAAGCTAAGGCTTCATGATTTCTAGTGTAGTTTTTATAACGCTCTTCAATATTGTAGTGATTCTGACATTCCTGAAAATCACCTTTTCTATTTGAGATAAAGTTTAGATATAACCTTTTTAGTACAGAGAGCAATGAGCGAAGTCGTTGGTACGACTACAGGATTCGTCATATTATCCATTTCAATCTTTGAACTTTGATCAATGAACACTGCATTCGGATACAAACTAAATCATTTGGCTCACGAGAAATGGAACTAAAAACTCAACTAATAAAAACTTGTTGGTTGGACAAAATTGCGACATGTGTCTCTGTAAATATATATTGAGTGGATGTGTTTTGCCAGTTAAGTTAACCTGGAGGAAGCATTAGTGAACATGCAGGTTGGAGTTGCGCAATCTCCCTCTGTTTTCTGCCAGAGATTAATATTTTATTATTTCTATGAAACGCAAAATGGCGAATCAGAGTTTGCACATAATTTCACACACTCGAGCTCGGTTAGATTGTGCCGTTGTGAACCGTGTTCTATCTCACGCGAACCGTGAATAAGGAATTTCTAAACGGGACTAGGAACTCCTCCCATTTTCACATCCTTTTCTCTCTCATTCTCTCACAACCCTAGTAAATTATAAATTATAAATGTTTCAGAAACGATTTAGACTAAGTTGATAATCCGGGATTCCGCTCCAGTTCGAGAACAATGTGGAGATAAGTTTATCATTGGTAACCCTACCGGGAATACGCATAAGTAGACATACCATATCTGCGCAGCTTATTTCCGTATCGCGGAATAGTCTGCGAGGCAGGCGTGTGTCTGTCGTGTTAAAGGGATCGGTGTTGCATCCGTCAGTGCTGCGAAACAGTTCAACCATGGTGTTATTTTTCCTTTTTGAGCCCTGATTTTTTTTTAAAATGTTCACAGCGCACTTGCAAGTACAGAGAGTTCTGAACGAGGGGTGACCGAAGCAACCGATATTCATAAGTATGTTTGATATGCAGCTCTGCAAATTATTCACGATCCTTCAAAAAATATGAGTAGTTATTGATTAGCTTGCTTCAGTTGAAGCGGGTTGAAAGTACGGTTTCGGGATTCCCGACCACCTCATCATGGTAAACGATTATAATCGATAAATATAGCGAAAATGTGAGAGACTGCAGTGGAAGACGGTCGGTAGTCCCGACTTACGAACGTGCAACGCTGCAAGGTCATACCTGAATTTGTAGTTCGTCGGAATAGTAGGTGATTGCGCACATGTCTCCCGTGCAAAAGTCTGGGGAGCTAAATATAATAGTAATCAATAAATATTAAATATTTAAGAAAGCGAGTAAAAAATCATGAACGACACCTGTCATTCATGCCCACGTTACTTTGATGGCATCGAACGGCATCGATTTTTACAATGAAGTTTATGAATAAAAGGAAAAGACAGAGCAGATTTTTCATCACAAGTCAAGGGAGAACTATGAAACTTCCAACCTAAATTTTCCTTCTACCTTTCGACAGGTGCAATAGCATTGGGCTTGAAGCTGGCAAAAATCGATAATTTTCGACAGAAAATTTTTTAGAGTGATATTTTTCGGTTACTTCATCAAAAGATACTTCATCCAAAAAAATATTGAGAAAACGAATATGAGAAAATGTAAATACTCGATATCAGTTTAACATACACTATGATCACGGTTCCAGATAGTACATAATGTACCGCAGATGTGACCAGGCTCCGACTTTTTCCTGATCGCCTCGATAGAAATGGGACGCCATGATTCCCGTCTCTACCATTTCGTTGGCTACAGACCACCAAAAAGAGTATGGTAGGCCAAACATCTTTCCAGGCGGCATTCGCACGTTGTGGTCGCCCTCAACGAGCACAAAATTTGGGACGAGTACAGCGATTTTGTAAAGGTATTTGCCTGAAATTATTTAGAGCATCAGGAAAATCTGAATATGTTAGGCTACAACAATGATACTTTTATTGTACCCCAATCCTTTTTGTGAAAACAAAACAAAATTAAACTAACGAAGGTGAGATGTTGTGCAATTTTTAGTATGAATTTCAAATAAATCAATCGACCGCTTTTGTAGCAGTTTCAGCGACAAATATCTGCAAATGAAATTATGCAACAGTCTAAACAATCGATCTTCATTTACCGTTCATTGTAATCAAATTTTTGTACATTGAAAACTAAATTATGCATTCGAATATCTTTTGAAAAAGCCTTAAGAATAATTGATCTCATCTTTTTGCAGGTTTGGTTGATTTGGATAAATTTAAAACTACGAAAACGCAATAAATATCGTGACAGCATAATTGATATGTCCTCATCGCTAGCAGAGTAATTCTCGAAAAGTTTCCAACATCTCGAGATGTTTATGCTCTGAATATTTACAAATGCATTAATATTTGTTTAATTTATACTTACATTATCTTCCTGAACGATATACTGTTGCCAACCAGCTAACCAATTTGCGAAATATTGATCGCTTCGCGGTTCCAGTTTAACCACAAGAACTAGCCAGTCATCTCTATTCACCGCTGGACAAAGTTGACAGATGTGACCATCCGGGAACCTTTCACGATTCTTGCAGTATTCAAGAGCAAGAGAATTCCATAACTTTGAAATCTGATAAGCGACAACCACAATATTTGAACATAAAAGTGATCTGTCCATTGATATGCCTTCGATAATTATGATCCTACGGACGATATCCGGTGGAAGACTGTTCAGCGATGGCCATTATCGATAGGATGAGGTTTTGGATCGGGATTTGGCGTTTCCTTTGCATGATTCGCTGGTTCAGGTCGACTCGGCTTGCAGCCCATCGAAACACCAAAAGTGATTGCAAGCGTTGAATGATCGTTAGGACGAGCGTTAGGACTTGAGACCAAGAAAATTCGAATTCGAGGTAGTGCTAATATTGAGTGCTATACTTGTATTCGACAGCAGCAGAGCCACTGGGGGTCCTCCATAGGCGTTTATCACCCTTTTCGAGACGCTATCACGGTCGCATTCAATAGTCGCAACTGCCATCATCGATTTGCAACATTTCGCCGAACATTTCATCTCGTTTCATCGATTTTGCCACGAACCGAATGATAATCCGGTGCACGTATTGTAATGGGCGGCAGTTCGAGTAGTCTCAAGTCTACAAACGATAGGGCGGACCAGCTCACTTTAAACGCTCTCCCACCGGACATAATTCGGAAAATCATCCGCATTGATGGAATCTCGATTGTCGACATGCAGTTGGTATGAACTATTTCAGCAAAAAATACGGCATCTTTCTCGGTTCTAGATTTCTCACTCTTGGAGTTCGCTTGTACGAGCGTTTCTCAGCAACATGAAAAGATTTCCTGAAATAGAGCGCTGCAAAATGTCCTTGTCAAAATATAATGATCCAATATCAAAATATGACGATAAGTGGTGGTTGAGTCTTGATATTTCATTTCAACCGAATAATAATCAATTCTTTGCTAATTGGCTAAGATGCTGGAGTTACTACACCAAGGAAGAAGATGGGGTATCATTTTTTTAATATATATATTTGCTTGACCTTCTCCATTGTTTTACAGTCATTTAAAATTTCACGCTCTTGGAACGTTGTTGCAAACAACAAATATATCGGAATGATGATAGCCGATGAGATATATCGCTACCTGAAACGATTTCGTGGAATAGACCAACTGCAAGTATACCAAAGCTCAAGAAGGCTACGAGATATTGTTCTGAGAGCGGTGCGAAGTGATATTCCGGTTCAGAGCCTTACTCTTTACGGGCCCAATTTTGATTATAATGCCCGGTTTGTGAATTTCATATCCAGAATTCTTCCAACAACTTCAATTTAAAGTATTTCGCTCTAAAAATTGCCCAAACACACTCCCTCAAGTTCCCTCAAGCCCTCAAGTTCCCTCACTCCCTCAAGTCACACAGTCCCGCAAAGTAATAAAAGTTTTTACGTATCATAAAATACACAAAATATCAAAAAATAGGACCTCGCTATGCATGCCATCATGGGTAGCCAAATAGAATTTCATCAAAATGGGCCAAAATCGTCATATTTTTAGTCTTAACTTGGGTCAAAATGGATGAAAATGCTTGAAATTTTAATTTTATGCATAACTTTTTATGCTCTTTTTTTCCTTGCTTCACAATCTCTAAATCACAGACTTTAAAAATTTCACGATACTGGGAAATTATTGGAAATAACAAATACGTTGCCATAATAATAACTGATGAGATATATCGCTATCTCAAACGATTTTGCGGAATATATCAACTTCAAATATACCAAAGTACTAGAAAGCTGAGAAAAATTGTTCTGAAAGCGGTGCGAAAAGATATTCCGGTTCAGAGCCTTACAATGTACGGTCCAAATTTTGATTACGATTCACGGTAAGAAAATTTCACACTCGAAATTTTCCATTGCATCTTCATTTTCAGATATTTCGCTTTGAAACTCATACAGATACATTCCTTCAAATCTTTCTATATTCAGGCTGATCGCTGCACAACTGCGCATCTTCGTTAGTAATTATCCTTTTCACATTTTTTCTCGAAAAAAGTTTCATTCTCGTATTTTTCACTGTTTCAGGCGCTTTTCTACTCAAAATAGCTTCTCGCGTTTCTGCACTGCGGTTGGGTGAGGGCAAAATCGACGTGCAAATGCTGCCTGGGAAGGTGTTCGGGAAGCCGTACATTTTCTGGAAGACGCTGGCCAACGATTTGGTTGAGGCCGGAATGCTTTATGCAACCTTCAACCGAGGCGACCAACAGAAAGCCGGAGCTTGGTCGCATCTGCAGTATATTATGTACTACCTGGAGCCGTAACGCATGCATCTCATAGCTTCGGATAAAGACTACACCTTAAAATTTTTAGTGGAGCAATTTTACATCCATCGCATCGTTCAAACGGGCGATCTGGCGATTTCATCTGTCCAATCGTTGGCTTTCGTCCTGAGAAAGCACACACTGAATCTTCCGCACAAAAACAGCATTACCACCGGGTCTCCCGAACTTTACGCCACGCACAGTTCAATTCCCTTTCATTTTATTTTTTTCAAAGACCGTCAACACTGCAATTAGAGATGAGTGGCCAAGATGACTACCATCTCACTCTGGCGAGTCTTCCATACGACATCGTTCGGAAAATTATTCGAACTGAAGGCGTTTCTATGGGCCCAATGGCTCTGGTAAGTGAAGTTTATCCTGCAAATATTGTCATTTTTCCAGATTTCCCGAGCATGGAATTCACAAATTGCCGAATACGTCCAAGAAAGGGATATGTATCCTGAGATGGAACACTGCGCGATAGAAACTGAATATAACACGCCTCTCACCTAAGAATCGACTCAGAGTAGAAGAACTTTGTCAGCTAGTGAAATTTCGAAGTTGAGATTTCGACTGTTTTGGGGCCTACCAGACCCCACTAGACTACCCATGAAAGGATTAGTGCCAGAGATCATTCCCGACCGAGCTGCAGTGCCGGTAAGCTGCAGCCTCTCAACTTCAAAGCCAATTTTCTCCCCTTCAATGAAATCCTTGTAATGAGTTTTCTGAAGGAGCTAGGACTGCTTTTCGATGATCTTTCGACCTGTGCAGGTTGTTTATCGACATCTTATCTTTTAACACTGCTAAACGATATTGAGCAATATTGAAAAATCCATAGCAAAAGCTGGGAATTTTATTGCTCACTTTTGTAGAGCTCGTCAAGACGAATCGAATGATATGTCTGCGCTCGCATATCAAGGGGATCGAGTATGGTTCCATGTCGAAAAACTAACTTCCGACTTTTGAACTTTATTTTCAACAGTTTTTCGCCGCTTCATTCCGCCCTCTCGTGCGCAATGACCCGGCGTATGCCATTAATTCTTGATATGTTTCATTGAACGCCGGGTCACTGAACGCTGAGAGACTGAAATGAAGAGGCGAAAAACTGTTGAAAATAAAGTTCAAAAGTCGGAAGATAGTTTTTCGACATGGAACCATACTCGATCCCCTTGATATGCGAGCGCAGACATATCATTCGATTCGTCTTGACGAGCTCTACAAAAGTGAGCAATAAAATTCCCAGCTTTTGCTATGGATTTTTCAATAATGCTCAATAACGATTAGCAGTGTTAAAAGATAAGATATCGATAAACAACCTGCACAGGTCGAAAGATCATCGAAAAGCAGTCCTAGCTCCTTCAGAAAACTCATTACAAGGATTTCATTGAAGGGGAGAAAATTGGCTTTGAAGTTGAGAGGCTGCAGCTTACCGGCACTGCAGCTCGGTCGGGAATGATCTCTGGCACTAATCCTTTCATGGGTAGTCTAGTGGGGTCTGGTAGGCCCCAAAACAGTCGAAATCTCAACTTCGAAATTTCACTAGCTGACAGATTCAGGTTGATTCTTAGGTGAGAGGCGTGATAATACGCTACGTCTCCACATCTATTTGCCCAAGATCAATTCAATTTATTTTGGAAAATGGGCAAAAAACTGGGGAGACGGGCTTTATCAAAGAGGAGAAGTTTGAGTTTAATATTTTGTTTCCGTAAAAGTAGATTTTTAGAGTATGCTATTCGAAGCGATTTGGAGATCTCATGATGAGGAGGAGAGCGATTTTCAACTATCTCGTTGTCTGATGCGTTTTTTGGAAAATAAAATATCTCCGTTATAGACAAACAGAGAGAAATGGTGCCGAAGCAAGAAGAATTCTCTTGAAAGCGTTTGGCAAGCACATACGTGTAGACAAGCTGTTATTTTCGACGGAAATTTTCGGCCATAGTGAGAGGTAATGATACTTTTTTTCTTGTTTAAACATATCGTATTCAGAAATCTCGTTCTTAAGTTCACAACGGTACTCTCCCTGCCGCTTGATCATTATTTCTAAAAATACAAATATTCCTCCTCCTCGTATGTGATCTTTCAATTGTACTCATTAGTTGCCCATTTTCAGGTGATTTCATGGTCAAACTTTCCAGAGGAATTTCTTATTTTTCATTCAAGGATTATTCACTTCAGAAAGAACCATCACAAATGATGCTTGGTCATCCTCATTCTTTCTGGGAATCGCTAGCTAACGAAATTGTGGA
The DNA here is from genome assembly GCA_900490705.1 of Pristionchus arcanus. Taxonomy (NCBI): domain Eukaryota; kingdom Metazoa; phylum Nematoda; class Chromadorea; order Rhabditida; family Neodiplogasteridae; genus Pristionchus; species Pristionchus arcanus. The sequence goes on from LS487350.1 coordinate 251,168, forward strand.
ACATCGGAATTGTGGCCTGTGGAAGTGCAGTTTCACGCTTCTCATGGTTGCATTGCTCGGGTATTTTCGCCGCTACACACAATAATGCAGAATTGCGAAGAAATATTCGCATAAATCACTGCTTGTAAAATCATAAAAGAATAAACATGTGGAAGATTGAGTGGGAGATAATGAAGTGTACATCTCCTTCCATCGTTTTAATTTCCTTGAAAAAAAAGGGGCAAAAATGAGGCAATAATGCATGTGCGCTGACAAAAACGCGTCGAATTAAATTCCGTTCGTTGTCAAGCAACCCCGCTGGAAGTGCTAGGAAAGGCAAATACGAACGCTTAATTTTTTTAATTGACCAGCGTCCATATGATCCCCTTTTTATGTATTTCTTGTCTCTTCGGTATTTTAACGATTTTCTTCCACATCTCTTTTCATAATGAATCAAACTCTAAGGGACGTGTAGTGCAATGGGCTGTAAGCCGAGTCGGCCAACGACTTCGACTAATAGGACGACTGAGAATCGCGCTCCGGTGGTACCGGAGGATCCTAGAGACCAGCTCAGATTAAACGGACTTCCACCTGACATCATAAGGAAGATAATCCATATTGAAGGAGTTTCAATGGCCGAAATGAAGTTGGTAAGAAATTCATGCCCCCACGCTCCATCAATCTCGTTTTCCTCGTTTACAGATTTCTCACACTTGGAGTCGACTTGTTCGGGAGTTTCTCCGCGATATGAAAAAATTTCCTGAAATAGAGTGCTGTAGATTTGCTCCATCGGCAAACTTAGACAACTGGTTATTCCTTATTATCACATTTCGCCCGAATAATGATCAATTCTTCGCTAATTGGCTGAGCGGGTGGAAGAAGTATACAGTGGAGGAAAATGGGGCACGTTTTTTTCCAAAAGTTGTTCATTCGTTAAAATTTTATTTTTCATTCAGACTATCAAGATCACAAGGTTCTGGGAGGTGATTAAAAATGACAAAAGTGTGGACGACATCATATCTCATGAGATTTATCGTTGCCTTAAACGATTTCGTCGAATAGATCAACTTCAAATTGGCCAAAGTACTAGAAGAATGAGAGGAATTATTATCAAAGCGTTGCGAAAAGATACAGTAGTTGATTTTCTTGTATTCTATGGGTCACATTTCGATTATGATACACGGTAAGAATTTTCGTCTTCTAAATTTCCATACTTACTATTCCATTTAGATATTTCGCTTTGAAGCTTGCTCAGACTCATTTCTTTAAGACTCTGACTATTCAGACCGATTCGTGCATTACAACGCACCTTCGTTAGTTCCTTTTGTTTATCTCACTGTCAAAGGAGTTCAAAAACAATTTTCTGAGCTAATACTTTGCTAAACATCGCTTTTTCAGGTGAATTTCTACTCAAATTCATTTCTCGAGTATCGTCACTGTGGTTAGTCGAAGGAAGATTTGACGTACAATTGATGCCTGGTCCGATGTTTGGACAGCGATACGAATATTGGGCTGCACTTGCGGATGATTTGGTCGAATACGGAATGTTGTACGCGAGCTTCAGTCGCGGCGACCGACAGAAAGCCGGAGCATGGTCACATCTGCAGTATATTATGTACTTCATGGAGCCATAACGCATCCATTTAATATCGTTTTGCGAATAAATACTTTGGCATGAAAACAATTTTGTCTTAGGTTATTGGAAGAAGTTTCCATCCATTTTGTCGAATGTGACAATTTTAATTTTTTTTACAAATTTCCACTTAATCGTTTATTTCGGGAAAAGAAGACGGCAAACATTCGTCATTCCACACGAAATAAGCATTACCAACGGGTTTACCAAAGATTGCGTCTAATTTATCTCATTTCACGCCCATTTCAAACTTGACTTCATCATTGCGCCAAGTCGAATATTAGTGATGGAAGATCAAGGATCTCGCTTCACTCCAAAAAAATGATCAAGATGAACTCCATCTCACTCTGGCGAGTCTTCCATACGACATCGTTCGGAAAATTATTCGAATTGAAGGAGTTTCTATGGGCCAAATGGCACTGGTAAGCAATCCTTTTTTTTCATGCTCGGATTTCTCTTTTTAAGATTTCGCGGGCGTGGAACTCACTTGTTGCCGAACACCTTCATAATAGAGAAAACTATTCTGATATAGAAACCTGCTTCATAAAAGTTGTGCAAAATGATAGAATAGATCTTATTCTCGACGTGCGAACGGATAATTTGAAGTTTTTCGAAAAATGGGTGGATCAGAGGACCTCCATCACATACGCAAAAGAGGGGGTTCGCTTTATTTGATTTTTATGGAAATGATAAAATGAGAAATGTTTGTATTATAGATTGTAAGATTCTGGACGGCTTGGGATTTGGAAGAAGAAAATATAAAGGCGATTGATAGAGAGAGAATTGCGTTTCAAATATGTCGCTATCTGATGCGCTTTCGTAAAATTTCGTTTCTTCGACTAAACAAAAATTGTGCAGTAACGAGAAGAATAATTTTGAAAGCCCTTGGAAAACACATTCGTGTAGAGGAAATGCGAGTAATTGTTATCGATTTCGACTACTTTCAGAGGTGAGTGGTCTAAAATGCTTTGGATTTTTCTCTTTTTATTCGTTTTGGATTCTTTTTTTTTCAGAAATTTCGCTCTAGAACCGACGCGACGATTTTCGCTAAATCGATTAGACATTGCAGCTGATTACATCAGTTGTAAAATACCGCACCTTTGTTTGTTTTAATTATTTTACCTTAATTATAAACATTCCCTTTCAGGGGAATTCCTGCTAAATATTTCCAAGGGAATGTCAAGATTCTGGTTCTATCAAGGCAACAGAACTGTGGCCCTTCCTCCGGGACATATGTTTCGTCAACCCGATTGGTTTTGGAGTTCACTAGCTGACGAAATTGTAAAAGCCGGAACAAAGGAGGTGCAGTTTCATAGAGGCAATAGATGCGTTGCATGGGCTCCCCGGTCTGTACAACAATGTACTATTGCGTAAAATATTTGCATAATTAAATATTCGCTCTTAAAATATAAATATTCGTGATTGTATTTGTACGATAATAAAAACAATTGTTGAAGATTGTGTGGAATATGCAGAGTGTAGGGTGCGCCTATTTAAATTTTGATATGTGTGCAGCTACTTGAAGCGATTTCGTAGCATAAAATATCTCGAAATAGACGGAAATTCGGAAAAGCACATATGTACCGTAGAGGAGCTGCGTCTAGAAGCCAACGATTTCGACTACTTCCAGAGGTGGGGATAGTTTCGTTTCATGATTTAATAAAAACAAAATTCAGGGACTTTGCTCTGACATTAGTACGTAGATATTCGACTAATCTTTTGTCCGTTTTGTCTATAGAAACTTGCGAAATTCCGAATCCGCGTATGTTTTCATTTCTGTCTTGTTCTCTTTCTTTCTCCGTTTCTCAGTTATTCATTTTATGTTGTTACAGAAATGCAGAATACAGAAATATTGTTCGGCCATCCCAAATCCTACTGGGAATCGCACGCCTACGAATTGGCGGATGCAACGTTGTCTCTGGACGTTCAATTTAATATGCGCGTCCGATCCGTTAAATGCGCTTGGTCTCCTTTCCGCACGATAATTTACTATAGCCATGAAATATTTGCAGAACAACTTTTGTATAGTTCGCTCGAATGTATTTCGTAAAAGAATAAAAAGATGTTTAACAAAAAAAAAGGAGAAAAAACGCATTGAACAATCGATATGATAAAATAAGTTATGAGTGATTGTGTCCAATGGATAGCTTAATGTCTTAATATTAAAGGACAGATGGATCGTCGATCGTACAGTGGAGCAGTCCTCTGCAGACAGAGCCGATGAGCATCTGAAATTATTTATCGGTTAGATTCTTCAGTTTAGCTATTTCTTCCTACTGCACAGAAAAAAGACGAAATGACACAGCTGATATTGCAGAGAGCATGTTGGAAGTGGAGAATTATGGTGATGATTAACTTGCGAAATAGCTCCCCTCCGACGATACTTAGTTTCAAAATAACTGAACCTGATTGTTGTGCACGACCGCAACTGAAGATCCAGATAGCTCCTTGCCGTCGTTAGAGTAGGGCTGAAAGTACCCAAGGGAGCATTCAGTAGTCATTAAACATACTTTGTTCGCCCTAATCCAGGAGAAGCTGAAAGACTAAGGAAAAATTACTTTATATTCGATTTTGACAGGACTTCTGGGAGCTTGGAAATCTAGTGGATCGGCAGTAGTTCAACAAACGTAAAGGATTAGAAAAACTACTTGAAATAAAAAAAAAACATCCTAATATGACTCACCTCTAGGGCTGCAGGTTCGGTATCGGCAATACCGCGCGAGAGGGGCGGTATGTAAAGAGGGTGCGGCAATACCGCATCATTCCCCTCTCTCTCCTCAATCCCTTTGCTCTCTCCACTTTTTGGTATGCAAAGAGGATGCGGTATTACCGCACCCTCTTTACATACCGCCCCTCTCCGTAATGCCGAAACCGATCTCGAACCGGCAACCCTACTCACCTCCGACACGGAGATCGTCTTGTAGTCCTTGCCGAATCGCATGCGCAGCACTTGAGAGGACGAAGTGGAGGTGCCGTCGCAGTCGTTGAGGGCGACGGCTGCCTAATAATTCAGAAGTTATGTTTATTTCGCATACTCACATACTCCTTAACTTCATGGAGTGAGTTGGTAGACTAGTAGGTAGATTCACACACCAGACAGATCGAGTAAGAAAAAGAAAGTGGAGACAAACCTCATTGATCTTCACTGATCCGTCACTGTCCAGTGAGAGATGCTAACTTACAACAAGTGCAATCCGCATAGGAAACTAATGTGTTTTGAAGATACCAGTAATGAACCTGTTATTTCTAACCTCATTAATCTTCGGATGGCATCCGCAGTACACTGATCCGTCACTGTCAAGGGATAGGTTGTCGCAGACAGTGTAGAGGTCGAAGGAGGAGAGTGGAGTGAGGGTCTTCTTGTCCTGTAATGGGGACATTCGAACAGAGCACTTGAAAAGTTGATGTATGAATAACGATCAAAAGATAGCTGAGACGAAGTATGGAAAGGATAGGTATTGAATATTCAAATATGGTGATAAGCCGCTAGGTTAGAAACAAGCTTCACAGTTCTTTAAGAGACCGGATCTGAGAAAATTCACCATTTTGGCACTTTTCCGGACATTCCCCTAGGACATCGATCCAGACCTTCATAGTCATAGGGCCTGAGGGTACCCTGACCTTGTTTACAAAATTGATGACGTCATCGTCAGTATTGCGAAATGCGGCGCAAAAGCTGCGGGTATGTGTGAAAATGATGAAAAATCATAATTTCGCAACCGAAAAAGGTAGAACCAAAATTTCTTTTGCAGTATGTTAGGCATGCCCACTCTGTACCATATCATCATTGGGATCGAAATTTGCTCGATTATGATACCGACTTTATGACTCAAACTTTCATTTTTCTTGAATTCTCAGTGTGAAAGAGTAATTTCCGCACACTGATTTAGGTATGGTACGGTACCCCACTGCCACCCATATCACCCCACGGCATATGAAGAAGATCGGGAAATTAACTTTTTTGAAAAGTTCATCTGAGTAATTTCTGGTCAGTCCATGGATACATTCTTATTGTGTTGCACACCTACCCAATAAGAAATTTTTGTAAAAATTCACTCAATTTGTATTATTAGACCGTCTTCATAATATTTATCACAAAAAGGAGTTGAATCCGCGACAGTGATTTTTAAAGATTTTTTCGACCCATGACCCGGGGTTCATGCCTCAAAAATGATCCATGACCATGAACCCCGGGTCATGGTCCGAAAATATCCGAAGAAGTCATGATGGAGAAAATGCAAGTGCTATACACCATTGTATGCTACAGTAGCATAGTAATATATTTCACCCGAAATCACCGTAATACAGGTCTAGCAAGGTGGACTTCTTCGAAATTTTGCTCTAAAAACTAGTTCTGGATTCCTCCAGTGCCAGAATACGGTGCTCTCGGGTAAAATATATTACTATGCTACTGTAGCATACAATGGTGTATAGCACTTGAATTTTCTCCATCATGACTTCTTCGGATATTTTCGGACCATGACCCGGGGTTCATGGTCATGGATCATTTTTGAGGCATGAACCCCGGGTCATGGGTCGAAAAAATCTTTAAAAATCACTGTCGCGGATTCAACTCCTTTTGTGATAAATATTACGAAGACGGTCTAATAATACAAATTGAGTGAATTTTTACAAAAATTTCTTATTGGGTAGGTGTGCAACACAATAAGAATGTATCCATGGACTGACCAGAAATTACTCAGATGAACTTTTCAAAAAAGTTAATTTCCCGATCTTCTTCATATGCCGTGGGGTGATATGGGTGGCAGTGGGGTACCGTACCATACCTAAATCAGTGTGCGGAAATAACTCTTTCACACTGAGAATTCAAGAAAAATGAAAGTTTGAGTCATAAAGTCGGTATCATAATCGAGCAAATTTCGATCCCAATGATGATATGGTACAGAGTGGGCATGCCTAACATACTGCAAAAGAAATTTTGGTTCTACCTTTTTCGGTTGCGAAATTATGATTTTTCATCATTTTCACACATACCCGCAGCTTTTGCGCCGCATTTCGCAATACTGACGATGACGTCATCAATTTTGTAAACAAGGTCAGGGTACCTTCAGGCCCTATGACTATGAAGGTCTGGATCGATGTCCTAGGGGAATGTCCGCGGGATGGTCAATTTTCTCAGATCCGGTCTCTTAAGGAATTTGACCACTCCTGCTCTATCACCCGAAAATCTAAGACAGTCATTGAGCTTTCAGCTTTGTCTTACCTTGGAGATATCGTACACGTTAACTTTTCTCTTGTTGACTTCCGAGATGAAGATCTTGTTGTTCTCAACATCGAACGCTGCTCCATTCGGACCGCCCATGCCGGAAAGGACCGTGTGGGCTTCCTGAATAATGATCATCGTTCGATAACGGTACTAACTCCGAAAATTTTCGATATTTATCATACCATCCTACACCAATCTTCGAAATAGAAATTCCCAGAAAACCTATCGTTCCGTCCCACAGCGCCACCGAACTGCCCCCTCTGGTGTGCGTCCCCAACTTGGGCCCAAGTAAAAAGGGGTACCCAACTTGGGCCCAAGTACAGTACCCCGCAATTGGGAACCCAAATTGGGCCCAAGCAGGAACCCAACTTGGATCCAAGCTGATCCTACCCGTCGCGTCTAGCACACATCTAGCCCATAAGGTCCGTTTTCGAAGCTCTGTTTTGACTACCTTCGGGCACGAGTGCGATTGACTGTCTACGGTCCCCAGTAGGACCGTATTTTGGATGTGACCGGCCCGACATGGTCTAACCGTGCGGGCCTTTGGTTACTGTATGAGATTACTGTATCTCAACTATCAATCAATAAAAAGGCTGAAACAGGGTTTCCAACTTGGAACCAAGCAGGAACCCAACTTGGGCCCAGGCCTGGACGCAACTTGGGAATTTGCTTGGACCCAAGTTGGGGACGCACACCAGAGCCGATAGAGGGAGAGAATCCCCTCATACCTTACCCCTGAAGGATAAAAACTCCTAGATACAAACCTTTCCATCCCACAGCACCACGGATCCGCCTCGATAAAAGGACAGGATCTCGATGACATTGCCCAGTTCCGTCTGCGCCACGCCATCGTTGTTGAGTAGGAATTGGTCCGGACCGACGGAAACGAGGTCGTTTGGCCTGAGATGAAGAATCCGAATATAAATTCCGGATATGCTAATACTCTTCGTATTCATGTCATCTTCGACACGGCCTAAGCACATCACTATCTACTACACATCACTATGATATAGAATTTTGACTAATTGTGAGGGGAATCGAGTGGAACTACGGCCGACGGCGACGAGGTCGTTCGGTCTGGAAAAGCAATATTTCGGGAGGTAAAGATCAGCCCGATAATCAAATCGGAATTTCAGTGCTAGGCCGGTGACTAGTCATTAGCTAGACGAGTGGTTTGGGGACGCACATCCATATTCCGAACGCCATAACTACCCAATAAGCCTGTGAGATTTGAGTAGGTGGACAATCGATTAATACAACCCAAATTATGCTTTGGGGATACTTATCTCATTCTAGAGTGCCATCTGGAAGGTAACTCCATACCTCACAAACAACGGGCTCTTGATCGACTTCACGTGCTGCAGTGCGGGCCCGGCCGGGTCGAAGTCGAATACCTCAAGAGAATCTTCGTCTTCTTGGATTTCACGGCGCCAGGCCGGATGAGAATATTTTGATGGTAACCTAGTGGAAAATCGAAGGTATTGAAAGTACAACCTTGCGCAAACTTCACGAACTTTGCTTCTTATACTTTGACCGGGCGTAGAGCGATCAAATTCTAATCGTAAGAATACGTTGACATTTGAGACCCTTGCTCTTATCAGGAAAGCTACTCGCATTCCAATGAGAAACGTATAGTTATGACCCGCAGGAAAACGAATGAAGATACCTCGACGGAATGTTTGAAGTCGTTGCTGTGGTTGATGACATACAGACGGATGACACCGTTGACGATCCAGTGGGTGAGACCGTGAGGATGGAAGTTTATCTGGAAAATGAATAATTGATGAGCTCAATATTTTTTTGAAAATTTATGAATCAATGAACAAATCAATGGGTTCTCTTATAGGAACATGACTTCCAATAACACTATTGGATTTCCGATAGTCTCCGAATTCCCTGTACTCTCTCGCAGACAATCCTATGTACGCCTTATTGGAAATCCAAAAAAATATCCAATTGAAGAACCCTATCCAATACCTGATCAAAAGAAGCACCCTTGATCGGGAGTTCCTTCACTTTCGGTGCCCCGCCTCCCAGTTTCTGGTTAAAGTCGTAGAGGAAGATCTTGCCTGAAGATGAGTTGAAATTATCTCTCATCAATCATAAATAGATCTTCTCTATTCTAGATGTCTTCAAGTTTTTTTTAAATGATTTACCTCAAGATTTTTAGACATCTCTCAAAACTAAGATAGGCGAACCCTTAACATGCGCTCGATGCGGTTGCATGAAGACTACTCCCGACGTTATGAAAGCGATTCCTTCTTCGCGAACCAGATCGACGTCCTCGGAACCCTTATCTGAATTTGGAAGAAGATTCGGTCAATTGCTTATTCTCTTCCGGTGGTGATTTCTCTTATAGAAAGGATGGAAAAGAGCCTGAGTATAACTAAGATTCGAATTCGCATACCTATTCCAGGAACAAGTCTGCACACTCCCGGTCGATGATTGTACACGGTTCGACCGAAATCCAGCAGTTCGTACAGTCTCCACGTCATACCGCATAACACGATCACAACAGGGATTAGTAACCGAGCCATGTAACTGAGAAGACCGAATTTTTGTGACGCTTGGAAGATTTGAAAAATTAACTCATAGCGTAATAAAAATTCCGAGAGAGCGTGAAATAGAATAGGGAAACTCGTAACAAGTTGAAAGGAGCAAAATAACAATTTTCATTGCGAGAGTGTGGGAACACACTAGAGAAGAACAGGACGAAGGTCAATACAGCACGCGTAAGGGTAAACATATCCCAACTTCGCACAAAATTGATCAAATGTGTGCACGGTTTACAACTTCGAAAGGTGAAATGAAATTCTTTTCCAACTCGCGCGAAACATTCTTCCTTTCTTTTTGACCATAGATAAGATGTGCACGACTATCGCAAGCAACGAACCAACTCTAGTATGTAACTATGTGCGATATAGTGAGAGAAGAGAGAAGCGAGACGCATTTCGCACGCACACCGACACGGTTTGGCTTTTCGGTGCATTTCAAGTTTGTTCGAACATTATCAAACTTTTTTTCAACGCAACTTCAGTGCTATAAATTTTGTATGTGGGGGCTCCTTAATTGCATTCCAATGAATGTGTGATTACGTGTACCGAAAATAAGTTTTTTCTTCCCTGTTTTGTCTCATAAACCAATAAAAAATAGTTTGTTGGTTTCAATAAAATCGGAGCATTTTATGTTTGTAAAGCTCTTGCGATTTTTCACTTCTAACAATTTATCCGTGTGATTACAACAACTTAGATGTTATCGATACAAATAAACAAGAACTGCATAGCTTCTAACTCTGACAAACAGGTATTTCAAAAAGGTATTACAACAAAATGTGTGAAATAAATAATGTTTTCTTACAACTGGATATAATAGGGTCGGTGAGGAAATAAATGGGGTGATTTACTCGATTGGGGGTTCGTTTACCAGGAAAAATCGATAATGAGATCAAAACGTGGGCAGGATGGGGAAAGCAGTACAATTAGCAACGAAAATCTAAGGGTATGGGGCGCTTCTAAACGTGGAATAAAGCAATTGAAATATGTAAACAGGGGGGGGGGGAGATCTTCAAAAACGGGGTCATGATTGCATGGGAGTCAACAATGATCGACTTCTTGCAAGTGAGCACGGGTTTACAGCAAAATGGGGTGAAATGGGGGCAAATTGAGATGAAAGGGGGGATCGCAAAATGAGTCGGGGGCTGGGGGCTACCGTACTCTTCCGTACCCCTCACATCTCATCGTCCGCGTCGGAGCCGCTGCTGGGATTCTCCTGAAATCGATTAATCAATAATCATTTACATAGCCAGGCAGGACGAAAGTAGAATGGCATGTATGTTCCTTTTACGAATATGCCTTGATAATTACCACACAATTCTCATTTTAGTATATTGTATAAAACAGCTCAGGTAATCAGGTGCTCAGGTCAGCTCAGGTTATGCGTGTATCTTTTTCAATCGTACTCATACCCAATCGTTTCCTAGAGACCCTAGTAGCATTTACTGAGAAAATGAGAATTTTATAAATAATTAATAGCTACCGAATAAAATGTTCCGTATTGTAAAAACTGGGCAAATGAATTTTACGACACAGACAAGCACTCAATCCCGTCTCACCCTCGCACAGTGCTCGTTTCTTCCGCCATCTCCCTCCGCCATTTTGGAGTGAATTATGATCTCCGAACCAAATAATTCAATGAGTTCCATACCAGAAAATTCATACAACAAAAGTACTTCTTAGCACTCCATCCACAAGCCCTAATCCCAGCCGTTACAATCAAGTGTGAGGTCACCGCAAAACGCCAATTATCAGTAAAACTAACCCTCGCACAATGCTCATTTCTTCCGCCCTCTCCCTCCGCCTCCTCCGCATCGTAGAACTCTCACTATCCCCATCTACTAGCCCTACTGCTTGATTCCGCAAGTCTTTCTTTTTTCATACCCTTTATTCAATCATTTTCAATTCTTTTATTTTCTCACCCTGGCACAGTGCTCGTTTCTTCCTCCCTCTCCCTCCGCCTCCTCCGCATCGTAATACTCTCACTACCTCTTATCACACCCCCACCCATCTCTCAGTGTCCAACAAATGAGGCCCAAAAATCACATTGACTGTACATAAAATATTGCATACCAACCGTCGCACTGCGCTCGTTTACCTTTCCATTCCACTTCTATTTTTCACCTTTGTACTAGTGCTTCTAATATATGGATGTCTCACCCTCGCACAGTGCTCATTTCTTCCTCCCTCTCCCTCCGCCTCCTCCGCATCGTAGTACTCTCACTATCCCCATCTATTAGCCCTAGTGCTTGATCCCGCAAGTCTTTCTTTTTTCATACTCTTTATTCAATCATTTCCAATTCTTTTATTCTCTCACCCTCGCACAGTGCTCGTTTCTTCCTCCCTCTCCCTCCGCCTCCTCCGCATCATAGTACTCGCCCGCGTCCGCCGTCGCATCGTCCATGATCGAGGCTGCAATTAAATAATTAATTATGTTTTAATTTAATTATATTTTAACCCACATTTATCGATCGATATTTAGTTATAAATAATTGTAATGCATAGTTAAATAATAAATTACATAAATAATTAATTAATTAATTGGCATACTATTACTCATGATTTAATTCCTATTGATTTTGAGATCCTATCGAAGCTCAAATGCACGTGATCATTTTTGCATTAGCTTTTTTTCTTTCATGAGAACGTCATGTCTTGTACTCACAATGCAGTTTGTCGTCCGGGTTGACCGTGTCACAACGTGTTCACAAATTCCCAAATTCCTTACCTCATTCACCACTACTAGTTCAATATGTCTGGAGTAAACGATGTCGTCAAATGGCTAATTAATAAGATAAATCAGCTCACAATGCAGTTTAATCGAAGTTGACCGCGTTTACATAATTTTCTTGCATCATTCTCCACTACTAACCTAGTAAATTAGCCCATAAATCAGATGAATCAGCCCACCATGCAGTCTGTCGTCCGGATCGGCAGCGTCTCTGCGGGCTCTCGAATCGCTGAGGCAGTTCAGCGCGTCCGCAGGAATGGCTGCAATAATATCATACTCCTTAATAAAGGAGAGAGGCCTCCCGATGTATGTTTGTCCACTATTGCGAAATTCACGTAAACAGGTTACGAAACTGTAAACAAATCGAGAGGTCACGACATTGTAAACACGTCGAAACATGTTGCGCGCGCTTTCCAAATTGAAAAATGAGTAGCGAACTGCGCAGCGGTGAACCCTACCAGTCGATCAGACCCCGCCGAAGGCGGGGGCGAAATCGGCTGGTTAGTCATAAAAGAATAAGGTAGTCTAGAATTGCCTAATATCCGAAACATGGCCGAGTTTCAACAAAAGGATACCGATTTGCGAAAATTTCGATCACCTAATTTTCAAAATGGTTACGTTTTAGTCCACTAAACGATAATCAATCAATAAACTCACGCTGCATCTGCACGGAGGGCGCGGCGGGCAGCGCCTCAAGGTTGCGCAGGATCTCCGCCTTGATTCCCCTGCAATGGATACGGTAGGGTTAGGCTACGGTAGATTACGGCAGGCCAGAGCTGCATTTATTATGAGCTCAGGCTTGATCAACACTATTGTGTGTTCATGTTTTTATTGTTGTTAAAAACATTGCCTCCTATGAGATATCGTTGGGAATGATAGAGGCTTGTATTTAGGAAACGGTGAAACACACTTCAGGTTGGGCAAAATATGATGATTCGATTGATTTCCCGAAAAAAACCCGTACCTCAGGTACTTGCGCGAGTTATTGTCGGGCTTGGTCGAGGGAGTGAGGTGCAGCGTGTAGCTCGGGCCGAAGTACTCGAGATACGGGTTGTGCGGCAACTCTGAATTAAATAAATAATAAAGAAATTAATAAAATATAATAATATTTTTGATAAATCGATTAATAATTAGCGATAATCGGACCGCCGTATTCATCGTCTAATTGCCTGTGTTACCGTACCCACAACGGAATAAATATTGAATTGAATTGATAATAAATAATTAAACAACTCACGATCGGGTAGCTCTCTGCCCAGGGCGATCGCCGTCTCGTTGACCCAGCAGCGGGCCACGTTGCGCGGCGTGTAGCCGCCTCCTGGAAATCGACTATTTATTTTTGTTAAAAAAATTTATCAGTGGTTGATTTTTATTGTCAATTATACGAAGCCTGCGAAGGATAAGCATCATGAATAGAATGTTGTAGAAGCAGAGTGCCATGCATTGATCTCAGTTCCATTGAATTGGTGATGAAAAAATCCTCAAACCCCAGTGTTCACGTTTCACAAATTCATAATGCTGACAGTTCGTAACAAGATATTCATTATTTTTTAAATGCCCCTCGGCAAAATAGAATTGTCCTCGCCCTCGCACAAATTTGTCGGCGCTAGCAAGAACCAATATTCAACAAATTTGAAATAAAAAAATACAAATTGAATAAATAAATAAATAAAAAGGCGATTCTCACTCACCGCCCAGCAGCAGCAGCGGGACGTTGTAGCTGCGCAGGAACTTGACGCAGTCACCGTGGCCTGGAATATGGTTGGATTAGAAAGGGTACGGTAGGCTGGTGAAAATGTGCCAGCCTCGTGTGCTCCTGTCTCAACGTTATACAATACACAACGTTGTAAAGGTAGCAACAACTCGCGCGGTAAATTCGTGTTTCACCTATGCATCAATACCACTAGCACAACTGTTCACCAGTAAGCAGGGGTCCAATACTCAGGTCAGGAAACTCAAAATGTGGTGTGCTTTTCCCAATTTTTCATATTTTTGGGCACGAGGAGGCTAGGTTTCAGTTCATCTACGCTGATTTCGTGGAATGGGTGGCATGCATTTCTCTAATTTTTGTTCATATTGGCCTAAAATGTGGTATACTTAGGTCCTTTCGGGAGCGGTATTTGACCTCTGCCAGTAAGATGTAAGAGGTGGGTAACAAGAAAATCATTAATATCTATCTGAAGCTGCGGTGCATTATTCTATCGTATCATTCAACATAATGAAAGTTCCAAATTGACCCCCAAGGACACACGTTCAAACTAAGTATCGTACCCTAACCCCCAATCGCAAACTGATCGGCTACCGTACCATTCAGGGTCAGGTTGAAGGTTCCCAGCTTATCGCCGACGAGCGAATCGGCGCCGCACTGGAGAACAATCGCATCCGGACGGTAGCGCTCCATCACACTCGCAAGGATCTGCGAAGAAAATCGATTATTGTGCTACGATAGGTCGAAGAATCCACAACATAAATGAATTCCTGAGTAAGCACATCTCACGCTGAACAACCAGCTACCATAATCAATCAATCAATCAACATTGGTCTACTGAGCCTCAAAAAGGACACACGCATAAAAACCACGTTTTATGTCTGCAAGGAACACCAATATTACTAAAGCCCCTATTACTAAACCCTCAAGCCCAAACAAACTGCAAAATTCGGAATAGCACATCTTAGGTTTCACGTTAATAAGAATATTTGGCCCCTGCGTACCGGCTGCAAGCAACCGTAATCAATCAATATAACTACCGTACCGACTGTTCGACCGATCATCTAATCAATAAAAATCAATAAGTGGCTACCGTACCGGCTGGAAGATGCTCTGGTACGCGTCGTCCGTGATGCCCTCCTTGAGCGGGACATTCAGCGCGTAACGATGGCCCGCGTCCAGTCCAATGTCCTGAACGGAAGAGGGTGATTACGGTAAATATTGATTGGTGATTGGGATTTTCGCTATGGCGAGTTGATATCAGACAAGAAACAAAACGGTTCGAATTTCTAGCCCCATTTGTGCAGAACACAATATTACCTGGTCATGTTCTCCGGAATCCCAGATCTAACAATACTGTCAAATCCGGCTCGTCTAGCGCACTTTTTCTCACCTTGATATGGCCAGTGCGCGGGAAGAAGTTGCCGTATCGATGGAACGATACGGTCATCACACGATCCGTCGTGTAGAATGCCTCCTCGACGCCGTCACCGTGGTGCACGTCGATATCGACGTAGAGAACTCTGAATTTAAGTTATTATTATAATATTCAAATTATAAGCCGATAATGGCAACACACTCTATAGACTTTTACAAATGGTTCCACAAATACATACTTAAGCTATTTTCACTAAATTTTGATGAAAAAAGACGGAGACAACGACGAGACTTTCTACACGACAATTCGTCGTGTAGAATGCCTCTTCGACGCCGTCGCCATGGTGCACGTCGATATCCACGTAGAGAACGCTGTATTTTATTGATTTATTTATAAATGACGTCTCACTCTTCCTCGTATCTTACGTAATGTAGCGTTAGCCCCGTTCATTAGTCACGATAGAAATATTTACTAGCCGTGATTTGCCTTTTGAAAAGTAAACAAACAGACAAATATCTTTCATTTAATAGTAATGATGATATTAATTGAATTTAAAATGATGAAGAGTCAAAATTACTTACTTTTATTTAAATATTTTAAATATATTGTATTTAAAACCGCACCGCTTGTGGTACTTGAGCAGCTCGAGAATTCCCAGAACGATGTCGTTCGTGTAGCAGAAACCGGATGCCTGCAATCGAATATCTATCATCAGAGATAGAGAGAGAGATAGAGATACATCAGATGATACATCACTGAATTTTTCAGATTTTTGGGCGTAAGGAGGTTGGCTTTCGGATATTCTACCCTGATTTCGTGGAATGGGTGCATGCTTTTCTCTAATTTATGTTAAAAGATCCTTTCGAGAGGTGTACTTGACCTCTGATCTATCATGCCTTGCAACCACGTTCCAATACGTTTCTTGCTTCTGACAAGGCACTTTTGTTACACTCTTATTTTAATAAACACTACAAAATCGAGGGACGTTATTGCCACTGGTGAGCTTCGATGTCCTAGTTTCCCGGTGATCCGCAAAAAGCCGGGTGCGGGCATCCGCAGTTGGAAAAATTAACACTAGAAAACTACTCCGCCGATCCGCAACCCAAAAAGCAAGGACATTGGTAGCTCAGCAGTGGTTATTGCATGAACAGCATCAAGAAATACGATAATGATGTATGCAACGAAGCCAATCGATAAACTTTCCCGGAAAAAAATGTGTGTAGACGATAACTAAGGCCGAAGCCAATCGATAATCAATCCCAGCCACCGTACCTCGCTCTTCTTTGCGTGGTGTAGTCCACCCATCCAATTGATTGCAATATCCGACAGCTGCTTGTTCAGTTTCACTGCACCCGCTGAAAAAATATAAGTTGAGCAACAAAATCTTCGAAAACTGTTATAATTTTTTAGACAATTATCAATGCATTTTTGCACAGCTAATTGATCGACGCTTTACCAATCAATAAACAGCCCTTGAATAATAATTCGATATACAAAAGTGCTCACCCAGCGATCCTCCGGACGACAATTTGCAGAAGTCGAAGAGGCCATCGAAAACCGGGCAATCGGCGTTGATGTTGACTGGAATTGGGGTGGTTAGTAGACGATTAGAGGCACGCAATGAACTCTCGCTGGCTCGCTTGATGTTGATAATGCGGTGAGACTAGGAATCACTAAATATCGGGGAAGTACGATAGATGGCAAAACGCGGAGTCGAAACTTGAAGCAGACTAGGAGAATTTCATCAGGATTCGAGGAGGGGGCGACTGTTTAGCATGCCAAAACCCGTACAATCGCCGTTGCAAGAATCGTTCAGACAAATGCTGAACTGGTTTGGGGTGGAAGAGACCGTACTTGCGAGGAAAACCCGAATAAATAGTGAATGATGCAATAGGTGATGACTGAAATCGAGCCAATTAGAGGGACAGAATGAATGCGCGTTGACTCGATTGATCGAATACAAAAACCTACCGGGTAGAAAAAGGCAGTTTACCAAGGCCGGAGCCGAAACATGAACGTGACTAGGGCCATTTCGTCAACTTTCGAAAAGGTCTTATGAGCGACAAAGTCCGGAATTTCGATGCATTTTTTTCTTATTTATATTTATCTTTTATTAAATTTCTTACATCGATCGAGGTTTGCCTGCGAGTACTGTTCGTGGAGAGTATCGGGCGCTGCATTCTCGAGGAAATGCACGTAGTCCTGAAATGATTTTTTGCATAATTTTATAATAATTTTAGTGTTTTCGTTAATTCGACAATGCTAATCACTGAATAATTAATGAATTTAGGCATACCTTGCTGTGGAACCGAGCCATCTCGTCGGCAGAAGCCGGCCATGGACGCTTAAAGTGAGTTGTTGTTAGACAATAACTATAACGAGGAGTGATTTAGGAAAAGACATTAACTATAACAAGGAATTATTTAGGAAAAGAAGTTGCAAAAATATAGGAAGCGTGCCGAACAAGATGCCTTACCTGTGGCGCATGAGAGAGACGCAACTAGTTGCTCAAGCAGACAGATAGGATTCACGAAAAAGTCGATACCCATCTAAACCCTGGTGTACCGTATTTCTCAGGATGTCTCATTTTCGTTCAGCGAGGTATCTTTTTACTAGTTTTCTTTTTCGAAAATCTCATGTATCAGAATTTTGAGTTATATCAGATGACACTGTTCTCATATGATAATAAGGTCTCAAACGTTCTACGATATACAAGGTCGCAATATTGCTGTTCCTATTAGTTTCTCAACCGCATTCGTGTTCCAAGACTATTTTGAGCTTTTTCATAAACCCACATAATTGATGGCCAATATTAATAGGAGGTAAAGTCATAAATTGTGAATACGCGAGCAGTTTTCTGCGTGCTATGTGAAACCATCAGCAAGTGAAAGAGTAGCGTTTGAAACTATTGATGTGGAGGAATAACATCAAATAATACAAATAAAGTAGCCAAAAGTTTATTCGTCCGCAAATATGGTCTTGCAACGAGAAATCCAGCGAGAAGTGAAAACAAGAACCCACGTTCCTTTTACTTATTTTTAATGATGTCAAAGGTTTTGCAAAATGTATGAAAACTCACATATACTTGCAAATCCTGGTAGAGTCCGTATCCCATCACCAATTCGTGTGTCATTCGAATGCGGTGGGGCTTCATGACGTGTCCTTCTCCATAGTAGTAGTTGCTGATGTCAGCTGAATGGCACCGTGACGTCCGACAATTTGAGTAAGACCATATTTTCTGAGAAATTATCTAGGATCGCCGAGTACTACGGCAGTCTACGAAGATTGTCAAGTAGTCTAGAACTTATAAGTCGATGACTGGCGAAGAGACTCCCGCGACATCAACACATCAAGAATCATTGGAGAGTACGTGAACTATAGATGCTAATTCAGTGTCGTGCTCATTGTAGGATGTTGCAAGACAGCGGCAAGAGTCGTGCATATTCCTCGTAGGCACGTCTATCAGCACGTTGGCCATTTTTTTAAAGAACTGCGGTGAGTCGAAATTACAAAGGGGAGGCGGCTGGTGAATTTCGAGGATGTTACGGATGGTCAGCGGCTAGATCAGAGAAGAACGGGAAAACGCGGAATGAAGATGATAAAGCGTAAACAATGGAGTATCATAATTAGAGGTAACTGAGAAGCAATAGAGTATCCTAACAAGGAGAGGGAGCAAATTAGCTGAATAGAGTATCATAACAAACAAAGCACTTTCAGGAAGAAATGGCAGGAATCGACTGCTCTGGAACAGGCAGATATCGAACGTGCAGATTCCAAAATGGTGCGCATGAAAACCGGTCAATTTTGAATGCCGTCGCTATGGCGCAAATCTCTACATCCTCACATGATGATTTTCGATGCGTTTTAGCAAACATTTCATTTGTCGTCTTGCTCACCATTGTAGTAGTACGTCACCCGACGCTTGCTGTGATCCTGCGTAGATTGGGAGAGTGTCGACATCTTGCACCTACAAAATTTCGGAAAAAAAGTTAACTATTGTTTGAAAATCTGTCATCAAAAAAATTGGAAACAAATTTAAGTTGTAGCGCTAAAATTCTCGTTGTACGAGTTGTGGATCTATTGCAATTCTGAAAATCAAAAGCCTATTATATTTTGGTGCTTTGCGTATGCATTGTGAGCGCGAGATGGTGTAGGAAAGAGAGATCCACCGGCAAGTAAGCGACAGAGGGGTCGAAGCCATCGTTTTTTTTGTAAAAAAATAAATTCAGGAGAAGATGGAGCTGTGTGGATAGAAGCAGCCAGCTGAACGATCGCGGAACTGCGAGTATGCAATGAAGATGCGGAGAGAAAGCTATTCAACGTGAGAAGGAGGGATCTATTTTGCACAAACTCATACGGCCGTAAAAACTTGCGAGTCGAATGAGCGCTTGCAGCCAACAGTTCATTTCAGATTCGTGATGGAATAGAGAGGGATGTTTCCTTGTTATCATGTCACGTCGCTGTGCGATGCTGCGTTGTTGAGTGCAAGTCATGGTGATGCAAGAAGAGCTCAATATTTTGCCTGTTCGAATTCAAGCTGTGAACCCTTGGTAAATACTTTTTCCATCAATTTCAAAACAAGAAGAATTGATCGTTCCAAGATATACTGTGTACCCAAATACAAAACAAAAAAATTTAAGTCTGACCCATTGAAATACGCGCGCGGCCATTTCACCGTACTCATGCAATGTAACTCCCTCATGTACACTTTTCAACACTTAATGCACGCCCACACGGCCCCCGAGGAAGCGGCGTAGCAATACAAAACTAAAAAATATCTTTTATAAAATTACCTGCGAATGCTCGCTCGCTTTCGTACATAGTCAATTTTCAGCATGCACTTACTAATTCGCTCGCATTATATAGCTCTACAGTATTTTTTGCACGGCAAAAAACAACGGTAGGAATGTTTAAAGTTTGACCCGCCGAAATACGCGCGCGGCCATTTCACCGTACTCGCGAAATGTAACTTCCTCTTGTACACTTCCGAAATTTCTAGCACTTTATGCACCCCAAAACGACCCCCGGAAAGGCGACATAGCAACAACTTTTTTTTTAATCCCGAAAAGTCAAGTTAAACGTCTGACCCGACGAAATACGCGCGCGGTCGTACTCGTACGGTGTAACTTCTGCTCATTCACTGGAGAGCTTTATGTACACCCATAAGACCACCGGGATGCCGATATCGCCGCTCAGGGATGCGCATCAATTGCTTATGCCAGTCGGACGCGTTGTGCATGCGTTGCGTGTGGGAGACCGAGAGGGGCGGGCGCCGCTCTAGTTGAAAATTATATGTTGAGGAAGGAGCTGTTAGAACCATCGTGACAGGATAAAAAAACAACACTGTTTCTGTATTTAGTGGGAAAAACACAGCTCAACTTTCGCAGTTCTATGACGGCTCCCTGGGTACCGAAGAAGTGATTTTGAGAGCGGAGACAAAGTGCGCATGAGAAACTGCGGATTCAGAGGCTACGCGACGCGACACGCTACGCATGAAACTAGTGAAGTGAGCATCCGCCGCGATGTGCAATATTGGAACATTGCCAAACAACACTTGAATCAAAACTATACTATATATCGATGTGCCTCCGCCCATTTTCACTTTCTGCTGAGGTATCGCGGGACTTTTTACTTCCGTGCTGGGCCCCGCCCCCTTGGCTTCACCTACTTCGAGGATGGTGGGAGGGGGCAGGCCTTCCTCTCCCCAAGTGGAGGAGGAGGGACCTTTCAAAAAAATTGCCAAGAGGATTCCCCTCGGCCAGATCAGCAACGAGGCGCTCTTGGGAGGGCGAGAGAGAAGGGCCTTACAGGGAGAGCGCGCTCTAGACGCGACGGGTTAGAAACAACAGGGAGAGGTGGTGGAAATGGCCACGCCCATGCTCTTCCTTTTATCCCCTCTGGCTGCGACACGGCCTCCTAGAAGCCGACTTATTGTTAGGGTTGAGAAAAAACGTCCGAAATAGCCGGATATTAGCACAGAAAGTGCAGTTATAAGTCTTGCCTGATTTGCAATTACTTTGAACTGTCTTACAACGATGTCCCTGATTTTCCAATTAATCTGACATTTAAAACTCGGCGATCATACAAAACCGTCATCCGTAGAGTAGGATCAAGAGATCGCTACTGTGTTTAGCAAAGTATTTGGGAGCACAAATTTTACTGCTCTTCGGACGTTATTCTCAGCCCTAAGTCGGCTCCTAGGGGGCCGTGCTGCGATAAAGAATCAGGAGAGATTTTAAAAAAATGACCGGTTTCGTGCGCGTTTCACGCGTTGCGGTCGCGTCGCGGCTTAAAAATTCACACGCTATCGGAAGTTGTTAAATTCACCACAATCCGCTTAAGTTCCCTAGTGGGTACATCGTTTTGCGAACAGGAACAAGAAAGACAACGTGAGGAAACGCACGGCACGTTACCAATGAATCTGAAACACACGCGACGCGCGACCGCGACGCATCAGAAACGCGACGCTTTACTCGCTGACTCCGCCCCTTTTCGAAAAAAAAAATAATAAAATTACTGAAATTCGTCCAACTCTCCCGCGAAGTTGAAACGAAAGGCGAATTCGTCGATTTATTGTTAAGTAACCTTGGCACGAAAATTTGAATGAAAATGCGCGGGAAAGCGGCCATGCGACGCGTGTGTTTCAGATTCATTTCCCTCTTGCGTAACTTACCGTGAACGAGCTAAAGCGAACACAAGAGAGTGCAGATCAGAGATACACGCAACGCGACACGCGACGCGTGAGAGGGTGCACAGTGTTTCAGCCCTGTGGAGAGAGCGGACAGAGAAAATTGGCAACTTGCCAATATTGCGCATCAAAATAGGCGCGGGGGAGGCGCTCTCCTCCCGCCATTTCA
>LS487350.1:276666-308239 GCA_900490705.1 Pristionchus arcanus
AAATGACGCGCTGCGTATGCGTTGCGTGTGCGAGATAGTGTAGGGCAGTGAGAGAGTGGCGCTCTCGCACCCCTCGCCAGCCAATGAGCGTGATAGGGGGCGGAGTCGCCGCTGTTAGTGGAAATTAAATGTGGGGGATGGAGCTGTTTGAACCTCCGTGCACTAATAGTACACTAAAGACGACTCACCTCACTATTAGTACACTAATAGTTCCACTAATAGATTACTAATTAGGGTACTAATAGCGAAACTATTAGTGTACTAATAGTACTAATATCACGTGATCCAATACCAGAGTGTCCGGCAGAAGGTCAGAGCAGCTCCTCCAGCTCAGGCGACGATGAGCCAGATCACACCCTCGCTAATGACGTACCAAGTACTAATGACGTACCAAGAATGACGTACGGCTGATATAATTAATGATGTCCCTAAGGTACTTTCTGTTTCTTTGGTTCTTTTCTTGTTTATGAGTTGAAGCGTTGAGAGTTTTCTATAAGTTTAATAAGGATTTTTTTGATTTTTTAGGCTGTCATTGCAGAGATTAAGACCGAGTGTCGAAGTTGGATATCTGAGTGACTTTCGTCATAAAATAATCTCGGAGAAAACATCCAAGATTTTTAGCAGGATCTACAAGAGGTATCAAGAATTTTAAATGCAACAACAAATTGAAATATCGTTATTTTCTTGTTTCGTTTGAAAAGTGCTTCATTTACGAAAATATTTAATTGGTTTTCATAGAATTTAAAATTATTAAGGTTATTTCTTCCAGGGATTCGTAATGCTGCATGCATCCCCATCGATAACGCCATTTGTCATTTTTCTCCTCTTCGATCGGATTCTCCAATGAAACCAAGGAAAGGTAAGCTCGTGAAAATCTATCACAGGGGCTCATGTAGATGTAAACATTGCTTTGCCGCTCACTCACAATTAGACAAGGAGCCAAAAACATGTATATCACCAAGAAAGTCAGAAATTAAGCAGGCATTCGATTGAAAAGCTAGTAGAATTATCATTTAGATAGTATTTTTTTAAGAAGGTTTTATGACAGGATTGCTTATCGTCACATTTACATGGCGTTTATGAGAGCTTAGAAGTATAAGGATGTTCTGCAGTTGGGAGATGGAATGAAGAGAGTGGTAGGGAGAACAACCGGGATGAGGATGAAGAAGATCATCAAACGAATTCATGAGGTAAGTCAAGAGAAAGATGATCAATTCCTTAATTGCAGGTACTTCTCATTCCGGGCGACTGCTATAATGAGAGAGAGAGAGAAAATGGCTGCAGGGATCCTCAGTGAATGACCTAGGGAGGTAAGTAAAGATGAACGAGACCAATTTCTCCATAGCAGCCGCTCATTTCTTATCATTTTCCCTCGATTCGGAGTAAATGCTCTGTGAACACCATTTTTCGAAGAACAAGTGAGCGAGAAGATTAAATATACTATTGCCTCTCGATTTAAATTTTTAATTATAATTTAACAACGATGACCTTTGTGTAGCCATTTCAGGCAGTCACATTCCTCTATCGCCTCATTCCGGTTGTTTCTCGTTCATTCGGATTCAATGCTGCTCGATTGCCAGGGATCAAAGAGCATGCAAGTGAGAAGAGGAAGAAGGTCTCTCATTTTCTGCATTTTTTATTACAAACTATGTACAATCAAACATTTCAGAACCCGTCTGAGGCTAAAACTGAATGGAAAACTTCGACACGTGTGCGTCATTCGATTTGAGCAATGACTAGAACAACAATAATTATTAGTTTAGCGAAAGTGAAATATTAAATTATTAATTGAATTCCTAGGCCCTGAAATACTATTTTCGATGCTCCTCATCGCGCTACTGCGTCTTCTTCATTAGCGTCACGAACGGCCTCTCCGTCTGAATCGCACTTATTATTATATGATTCTTCGCCCTTATCTAGTTGGCAACCAAACCCTCAGTTGAGCTATTCCCTCAAAAAAAGGGTTGTTGTCTCCCGCTCGCTTGAGTAGCGAGGGGCCAATGAAAAGGCCATATTTCGACGTTAAGGGGGGAACCCCTTTTTAGGGGAAGATTCCGCTGCCAAAATAAAACTCTGCCCACCTGCCAAATATGCAGAGCGAGCATGACGAAGAGTACGCCGCCCACTGCGAGATGCGAGAGCGTGTGAGAGAGGCCGGGCGTCAAGCCGAACAGCTTAAATTGTAGTTTTATTGATTGGAAGTGAAAATAGCCCAACAACATCTTTGTTGGGATATTTCAACGTTCAATCAGACGCATTAGTTAATAGTCGATAGAGCGGTTCGGTGTTCATACATTTCGCAATCCAGCAAGCACATGTTTGCACTTATTTAGAGTTTCGAGGCATATCTACGTGACTTTAGAGAGAATTCCAACAAAAAGGCTGGAAGGGGGCTCACCACGAGCGAGAAGAGCCCGCCCATCAGCGCGAAGCCCATGAAGACGATGGTGCCGAACGAGGGCAGAAGGGAGAAGATAGAGGGGCACTTGGCTCCGAGGTACTTGTTGATGTGGCGCCAGCTAGAATTAATGGATTAAGATTGGCTGAAATTGTTGTAGGCATGGAGCTAGATAGTACGAAGTTTCATTCGAAAATTATTTCTTTGACCGCAATTACATAAAATATTATTATAGATTAGTTGATGTGGCGCCAGCTATAAGAATGTAATGATCAATATATCCGCGAAACTAGGGATCACTTGATGAGGTAAACAGAGTCAGATAATGTCGCTGACGCAACCTTGTAGTTGCCATTTTTATCTCTCAAATTTTCCTTCGAGACCCTCACCTGTACACGATGCGCACGCTCATGTTGGCCATGTTCGCGAGGATGAAGCCGATCGCGCCGAACTGCAAGAGATGACATGGTAGAGGAGTAATCATTATCACGGCCCCCTAGGAGCCGACTTAGGGGCGAGAGAAAGCGTCCGAATTCCGGAGAAAAAAAACAGCAATTAGCACATGAAGCTACAGTCGCCCCGTTGCCTGATTTTACAATCAAGTTGAAATGGCTTACAACGATGTCCCTGATCGTCATTTACCGTCAAGCAAAACCGCAAATTAGCATTTGAAATTACTGAAGGTTTCCGGAATCCGTTCAACAGAAATACAACGTTTACGCTGTTTAGTAAAGCATTTGGCAGCATACATTTTACTGCTCTCTGGACGTTTTTCACAGCCCTAAATCGGCTCCTAGGGGGGCCGTGCATTATTGATTTTCAATAATTAATCGCTTAATGACACGACTACTGTAAATCGAGCCGAATTGCAAAAAAAGAGATTAAACGGTAAAGATGAAGTTATTCCAGAATTCAAAGCATTTTCGTGAGACCTTAGACAACCTTGGGTAACCTAGACCTTGGGTGGCGCAGCTAAAACAAAATGCGAGCGAAACGGGACACTGGATCATGCGTGAGACCTAAGTGTACAGACGTGACTTCCATGATCCATGAAATAGAAGTATATGAACTTCGTCCCAATGTGAGAAGTGAGAGATGCCCATACAAGGTAGAATTCACCATTCTGGCCGCCCCTCCTCTCCCTATTCTCAGTAAGACGTGCATATTTCTACGTGCTGTCTCTACAATATCGAGCGATGGATTCAATGAGTTCTCTTCTGAGCGACCCATCGAGGCGAGAGAAGAAAATCGAGCGATCTCACTCGATGAGATTACATGTTCGGTCATCTCCAGCAGAGTAAATGCTCTAAGATGCACTATTCGATCTGTAATGCACTGGGACATGGAGACGGATTCTGCCCTGAGAACAGCAATTCCGTTCCATAAAATCCCTTCTCCCTCATTCCCCTTTGAGGTCCATCGAGCCATCTTGTCTACTTCGCCTCTTCGCCGATTCGTGTCGCCTACATAATTGAAGAGCTTACTCACGTTAGCTTTCGTTTGTTGATTTCGTATCGAATCGATTGCTGTTCGTTATCGTATCAACTCATTCCTAGATTTGCTTGTGTTCTCTTCACGGTATTTCTTCTATGCAATGCCCTTACTCTCCATAAGAGTCTCTCCTCTTCCCCTTATTGAGTCTACTCCTTCACCTAATACTTTGTCTAGTGTCTATCCTACCCACTAACAACCTGTTCACCATAGCACTCGTTCTCCGGCCTGCAGTAAGTCGTTTACTCCCCTCCCCCAGTGTGCACTTTTGTGCAAGACAGCGCAAAATGCTATTCGGCTGAGCCTGGCTTATGCACGGGGTTGAGGATAACGCCGCGGGAGAAGAGTTGGGACAAGTATGCGTCATCGACCCTGTCTTCTCTGTTCTCTCTCTACTCTAGCTTCGGAGGCTCCGCCTTCTCTCTCCCTGTCGTTTCCAGAACCACCTATCATTCTCTTTGACTTTCCCCCCTCCTGATCACCCCTTGCTTCTTTATACTTTTCCCCTGAGCACCGCTCAGTTCTCGTACTTGCATTCTCTAATAAAGTGAGTGAGCATACGAGTCGTTGTTGCTACAATTCACAAGAGCCACGTGTACAAGCGCTCACCCACACACACAGAACTCTTGGGAAGAATTGTATATGGTGCAAAGCCTAAGTGCAAAGAGCCCAATCAAGTCCCGCGTGGCAAGCATTCCTACTAATGTCTTCGTCATCCGCCAATTTCAAGCGCGTGATTTCGAGGAAGCGTAATGCTCTCCCAGCCCTTCTGTCGGAAGCCGATAGTCTAACTACCAGAGACATAACGGATCTAGACAGTTCGGAGTTGAAAAAGGTGTCAGTCAATATCGACAAATGTCGTGGTAACCTTCAGAATTCCCTAGACGTAATCTACGAAAATGGGAAAAGATGGAACACACTTATTGCTTCGATTGAGGATACCTCAACTAAGGAACAAGAGCAGAAAGAAATGAGTGAATACTTCACTGATTCCTCGACTCATCCGTTGAGATCAGTAGAAACACTTCAAGACGAAATCTCTACTCGAATTTCCTCGCTGGATAGTTGCATTACCAGTATTTCTCGTCTACTCCAGCATGCGGCAGTGATCTCTCGTGCCTCCTCCGCACAACAGAGCTCCCCGTCTGATCGATCTCTAATGGCTCCTATGGCCGCCCCTATTCCTCTTCCCTCTCTCCCTAATCTGACTCTCCCTGAATATGACGGGAAGAGCTGTTGGGATACATTCTGGAATACTTTCCGTGAAATCATTGACAAGAGAAATGATCTTGGTGATTCGACGAAGTTGAGATATCTAGAATGTTCACTGAGAGGAGAGGCAAGTGATATGATGAATCATCTCTTGAAGAGAAACTGTGGATACAGAGATATCGTGAAGAGCCTCGAGAACGAGTACCAGAGTACTGTCAAGTCTCAGAAGGAAGTTCTGAGAGAATTCAATACTCTCCGTCCGAAGAATGATTCGATAGAAGAGCAGCTCAAGGCGATTAGAGCCTTCGAGACTCTCATTTCTCAACTGAAGGGCATGAAGGCAGATCCGGACAATAATCCGATTTGCTTGTACAATGTCATTGAGAGATTCTCTTCCTTCAGTCAGAAATTCATTCATATCAAGATGAGAGAATGCGGTGATGAAACCACTCTATCTCTATCTGATGCGCTTTCCGCATTGAAGCAGAAACTGAAGGATGAACTGGAATTGCGTGAACTTTGTCCCAAGAAAGAGAAGGATAAGGTCAACTCTTCCTCTCCGTTTCCCTCGAACACTCCCATTACCGCTGTAAATGCCCAGTCTCCCTCAAAAGAGAAATGGAAGAACACAGCGACGAAAGGGAAGGAAGGAAAAGAGAAGAAAGAGCAAAGTGAACCTTTGCAATCTTTCGCGGATATATCTTCTGATAAGAATGAGGAGAAATCAGCACAGAAATGCATATTTTGTGGTGAACACTCGAACTCTCGTACCTGTTGGAAAGTGAAACAGGCTCAGAAGCGCGTAATTCTCATCCAACAAGGACGCTGCATGAAATGCTTTCAGCAAGGTCACACTGCTGCTCAGTGTACCAAGCCGAATTGTGAGATCTGTAATGAGACGCATAATGTCACTGTGTGTCAACAGATGCGCACTGTTGGTCCATGGCAGTCGACTAAGAGTCATGTCCCGATGGAAAACAGTGCGAGTGTCAACACATCTGTCAGTACACCCGTTCCAATTACTGCAGCTACCTCCTCTGAACGACTCAGAATGTTGACTGGAACTGCGGTTGTGTCCAATCCGAATTCCGGCCACTCTGATCGAGTTGATGTATTTCTCGATAGTGGATCAGGAGTCTGCCTTCTTAGTAACGAGATTCGAGATACTTTGTCCCTGCCTACAATAAGGAGAGACACTCTCAATCTCGCTGGAGTTGGTGGAATATGCCAGGGAGTACAAGATTACGATATCGTACAATTGTCTCTTTCCACTATCAAAGGCCCAATGGTTCTGGAAGCAGTGGTGCATTCAGAACCTCTCACCGGCTCGATTCCAATGGCTAATCTGAGTAGAGCCGATAAACGAGCTCTGAAGAATCAAGGAATTCGCCCCGCTGATTCTGTTCACCGTCGAGGTCGAGTACAACCCCGTCTTCTGATTGGAGGGAAATACTTCTACCGTGTGACAGGACTGTCGGATAACCAACTTCCAAGTGGTCTCTACGTGGTAAATACGGTAATCGGTGCAATGATTGTGGGAGAGAAAGATGCCGCAGCAATGCGTGATTACTCTTTGATTCCTATCTCAACTTTGACCGATGTGACTCAGACCAACGGAGATAATGATCAGAAGAAGATGCTCTCCGATTTTTTCGCTCTCAATTCTGATAACAAAGAAGGTCAGATGACTGAGAAGAAGAATAGAGCTAATCATGACAAGTGGAAGAAGGTATTCCGTACCAACCACACTCCCTCAACAATGGATAAGATGGTTCAAGTGGTGCAGGCTACCGAGATGGTACTGCCACCCGTGCTAACAATGACGATGCATCCTCAGCAGATGAGTCGTGTTCCAGATGCAATTGAGCCTCTGGTACCACACGATCTTGTGGATGTGACTGTTGGAGGCAATGAAATGCCAATGAATCATGAGTCTGCCTATGCAGATCGACTTTATGATTCCCCACATAACTACTGGAATGAGAAAGACCGAACGAGCCCCGGAAGGGTGCCGATCACTCCACTGTCTACCCCATGGAGTTTCAGTGGTCTCTATCTCGCTATGTTATTTTCCGTCGCCATCTGTTACACTCCTCTCGCACTGAGTACACCCATCAGCGGGATGACTCACATTCTCTCCTGTCTGTCTCGACTATCCAGCCAGCGTGCCCTTTTCCCTCTAATGGCTATTCGCCGTTTCTGGAGGGGCAGAACTGCTACACAGAGACAGCCGATCACACCGATATTTATCCTCTTCTTCGTTGTTCTCACACTTTCATCTCTTTCCCTGTCATGCCAAGATGCTCCCGAACGGGTGATAGGAAGGAAAGGTGTGATGAACGAATACTCTGTTGTGATCTGCGATCCCGATAGACTTGTTCTCCATAGAGACATGGAAGTGGAGTACGTGAATGCGATGAGGTGCCCTTACACTGGATCATGCGTGAGACCTAAGTGTACAGACGTGACTTCCATGATCCATGAAATAGAAGTATATGAACTTCGTCCCAATGTGAGAAGTGAGAGATGCCCATACAAGGTAGAATTCACCATTCTGGCCGCCCCTCCTCTCCCTATTCTCAGTAAGACGTGCATATTTCTACGTGCTGTCTCTACAATATCGAGCGATGGATTCAATGAGTTCTCTTCTGAGCGACCCATCGAGGCGAGAGAAGAAAATCGAGCGATCTCACTCGATGAGATTACATGTTCGGTCATCTCCAGCAGAGTAAATGCTCTAAGATGCACTATTCGATCTGTAATGCACTGGGACATGGAGACGGATTCTGCCCTGAGAACAGCAATTCCGTTCCATAAAATCCCTTCTCCCTCATTCCCCTTTGAGGTCCATCGAGCCATCTTGTCTACTTCGCCTCTTCGCCGATTCGTGTCGCCTACATAATTGAAGAGCTTACTCACGTTAGCTTTCGTTTGTTGATTTCGTATCGAATCGATTGCTGTTCGTTATCGTATCAACTCATTCCTAGATTTGCTTGTGTTCTCTTCACGGTATTTCTTCTATGCAATGCCCTTACTCTCCATAAGAGTCTCTCCTCTTCCCCTTATTGAGTCTACTCCTTCACCTAATACTTTGTCTAGTGTCTATCCTACCCACTAACAACCTGTTCACCATAGCACTCGTTCTCCGGCCTGCAGTAAGTCGTTTACTCCCCTCCCCCAGTGTGCACTTTTGTGCAAGACAGCGCAAAATGCTATTCGGCTGAACCTGGCTTATGCACGGGGTTGAGGATAACGCCGCGGGAGAAGAGTTGGGACAAGTATGCGTCATCGACCCTGTCTTCTCTGTTCTCTCTCTACTCTAGCTTCGGAGGCTCCGCCTTCTCTCTCCCTGTCGTTTCCAGAACCACCTATCATTCTCTTTGACTTTCCCCCCTCCTGATCACCCCTTGCTTCTTTATACTTTTCCCCTGAGCACCGCTCAGTTCTCGTACTTGCATTCTCTAATAAAGTGAGTGAGCATACGAGTCGTTGTTGCTACAATTCACAAGAGCCACGTGTACAAGCGCTCACCCACACACACAGAACTCTTGGGAAGAATTGTATACATTTCAGGCAGTCACATTCCTCTATCGCCTCATTCCGGTTGTTTCTCGTTCATTCGGATTCAATGCTGCTCGATTGCCAGGGATCAAAGAGCATGCAAGTGAGAAGAGGAAGAAGGTCTCTCATTTTCTGCATTTTTTATTACAAACTATGTACAATCAAACATTTCAGAACCCGTCTGAGGCTAAAACTGAATGGAAAACTTCGACACGTGTGCGTCATTCGATTTGAGCAATGACTAGAACAACAATAATTATTAGTTTAGCGAAAGTGAAATATTAAATTATTAATTGAATTCCTAGGCCCTGAAATACTATTTTCGATGCTCCTCATCGCGCTACTGCGTCTTCTTCATTAGCGTCACGAACGGCCTCTCCGTCTGAATCGCACTTATTATTATATGATTCTTCGCCCTTATCTAGTTGGCAACCAAACCCTCAATTGAGCTATTCCCTCAAAAAAAGGGTTGTTGTCTCCCGCTCGCTTGAGTAGCGAGGGGCCAATGAAAAGGCCATATTTCGACGTTAAGGGGGGAACCCCTTTTTAGGGGAAGATTCCGCTGCCAAAATAAAACTCTGCCCACCTGCCAAATATGCAGAGCGAGCATGACGAAGAGTACGCCGCCCACTGCGAGATGCGAGAGCGTGTGAGAGAGGCCGGGCGTCAAGCCGAACAGCTTAAATTGTAGTTTTATTGATTGGAAGTGAAAATAGCCCAACAACATCTTTGTTGGGATATTTCAACGTTCAATCAGACGCATTAGTTAATAGTCGATAGAGCGGTTCGGTGTTCATACATTTCGCAATCCAGCAAGCACATGTTTGCACTTATTTAGAGTTTCGAGGCATATCTACGTGACTTTAGAGAGAATTCCAACAAAAAGGCTGGAAGGGGGCTCACCACGAGCGAGAAGAGCCCGCCCATCAGCGCGAAGCCCATGAAGACGATGGTGCCGAACGAGGGCAGAAGGGAGAAGATAGAGGGGCACTTGGCTCCGAGGTACTTGTTGATGTGGCGCCAGCTAGAATTAATGGATTAAGATTGGCTGAAATTGTTGTAGGCATGGAGCTAGATAGTACGAAGTTTCATTCGAAAATTATTTCTTTGACCGCAATTACATAAAATATTATTATAGATTAGTTGATGTGGCGCCAGCTATAAGAATGTAATGATCAATATATCCGCGAAACTAGGGATCACTTGATGAGGTAAACAGAGTCAGATAATGTCGCTGACGCAACCTTGTAGTTGCCATTTTTATCTCTCAAATTTTCCTTCGAGACCCTCACCTGTACACGATGCGCACGCTCATGTTGGCCATGTTCGCGAGGATGAAGCCGATCGCGCCGAACTGCAAGAGATGACATGGTAGAGGAGTAATCATTATCACGGCCCCCTAGGAGCCGACTTAGGGGCGAGAGAAAGCGTCCGAATTCCGGAGAAAAAAAACAGCAATTAGCACATGAAGCTACAGTCGCCCCGTTGCCTGATTTTACAATCAAGTTGAAATGGCTTACAACGATGTCCCTGATCGTCATTTACCGTCAAGCAAAACCGCAAATTAGCATTTGAAATTACTGAAGGTTTCCGGAATCCGTTCAACAGAAATACAACGTTTACGCTGTTTAGAAAAGCATTTGGCAGCATACATTTTACTGCTCTCTGGACGTTTTTAACAGCCCTAAATCGGCTCCTAGGGGGGCCGTGCATTATTGATTTTCAATAATTAATCGCTTAATGACACGACTACTGTAAATCGAGCCGAATTGCAAAAAAAGAGATTAAACGGTAAAGATGAAGTTATTCCAGAATTCAAAGCATTTTCGTGAGACCTTAGACAACCTTGGGTAACCTAGACCTTGGGTGGCGCAGCTAAAACAAAATGCGAGCGAAACGGGACACTGGATCATGCGTGAGACCTAAGTGTACAGACGTGACTTCCATGATCCATGAAATAGAAGTATATGAACTTCGTCCCAATGTGAGAAGTGAGAGATGCCCATACAAGGTAGAATTCACCATTCTGGCCGCCCCTCCTCTCCCTATTCTCAGTAAGACGTGCATATTTCTACGTGCTGTCTCTACAATATCGAGCGATGGATTCAATGAGTTCTCTTCTGAGCGACCCATCGAGGCGAGAGAAGAAAATCGAGCGATCTCACTCGATGAGATTACATGTTCGGTCATCTCCAGCAGAGTAAATGCTCTAAGATGCACTATTCGATCTGTAATGCACTGGGACATGGAGACGGATTCTGCCCTGAGAACAGCAATTCCGTTCCATAAAATCCCTTCTCCCTCATTCCCCTTTGAGGTCCATCGAGCCATCTTGTCTACTTCGCCTCTTCGCCGATTCGTGTCGCCTACATAATTGAAGAGCTTACTCACGTTAGCTTTCGTTTGTTGATTTCGTATCGAATCGATTGCTGTTCGTTATCGTATCAACTCATTCCTAGATTTGCTTGTGTTCTCTTCACGGTATTTCTTCTATGCAATGCCCTTACTCTCCATAAGAGTCTCTCCTCTTCCCCTTATTGAGTCTACTCCTTCACCTAATACTTTGTCTAGTGTCTATCCTACCCACTAACAACCTGTTCACCATAGCACTCGTTCTCCGGCCTGCAGTAAGTCGTTTACTCCCCTCCCCCAGTGTGCACTTTTGTGCAAGACAGCGCAAAATGCTATTCGGCTGAGCCTGGCTTATGCACGGGGTTGAGGATAACGCCGCGGGAGAAGAGTTGGGAGGGTCTACAGAGAAGAAACATTTGAACATAAGGTTAATTTTCGCTCTAGCTTTAGAAGTCATCTTTGAAACATGGTCAGTGAATTTAAGAGAGGGCTGCATGATTACTCCTAGGTCTTTCATAAACGGAGAAACAGTCAAGGGTATTCCATTAATAAAGTACTGTTTACGTGGAGAGAGGGTACCATAATTAACAACAGTGCACTTATTTTCGTTGAGCGATAGGTTCCACTGTTGCGACCAATCAAAAACCGAGTTAATGGCAGATTGAAGCAGGTCTGAATGTAAAGGAACTTTAGCATAAATTTTGAGGTCATCTGCATAAATACCGTACTTAATTTCTGGGGGAAGAGTTTTAGACAGGTCGTTAACGAAAAGAATGAATAAGAGAGGACCTATGCAAGAACCTTGAGGTACCCCAGAGCTAGAGCTACTTGTTCGGTGTTTTTCGACCCTTTCTGCTTTTGATAACTTTTGATAAAACTATTTTGCTTATCTATGTGCTTTGCAGTCACACAGTATTATTAGCAATCATTATTCGGGTTG
Source organism: Pristionchus arcanus (assembly GCA_900490705.1). Taxonomy (NCBI): domain Eukaryota; kingdom Metazoa; phylum Nematoda; class Chromadorea; order Rhabditida; family Neodiplogasteridae; genus Pristionchus; species Pristionchus arcanus. The sequence goes on from LS487350.1 coordinate 288,621, forward strand.
AGGGTATGATTAAATTTTCACATGGATAATTCGCATTTTCGCGTGAGACTGCCTATTTTCGAAGTTTCAGCAATCATTCGATAATTACCATATTCCTGAGCTACCGTATCTCCTACCGTACCTGCAGGCAGAGTGCGTACGACAGGGAGAGGTGAACGAGCGAGGACACGAGCAGAAAGCCGCCGTGGGAGAAGATCTGCGAAATTATCGATTAATTAATTACGGTAGCGATTATATTGATCAGCTAAGGTTGTCAGAAATTGTCAATGTTTTCCCACAAGAACACATCGCTTTGGCTATCTGCTTATTGGGTATTGTACCCTTGGCCAATCTTCCAAAATCAATGTCAGTGAGCTTCGCATTATGTCAAAGTGCTGCAAAATGTCAGCAAAAGATCTCAGAACCGGTCCAATCGACACAGAGATTAAGCCTGGGGCGGAATTATCGCGTCATAGATCAGTTGCATAGGCGGGGATTCGAGCCAGCGGGCACTCGCATATCAGTCTAGTTCGCAACCCACTGAGCCATACCTCAATCCCTTACTTTCTCTCACTCATCACCTCTAGTGATTTGCATCTCAAGTAGCAATCCATCAGGCCCATTGGGGGAGTAGTTTTCATCAAGGGAACACTGTGGTTGCTACTTTTGAAAGTCTCTACACAAAATGACCACATTTTCTAATTTTGTTTTATTTTAGGCGCGAAATTCAAATTCAAATTTCCTCACCTGTTCAACGTTCATCGTGGCGAAGGCGAACGCCTCCGTGACGCCGTTAATGGCGATGATGAGGATGTAGACGGCGTACGTGGCGAGAAGGGAGGCGCCTGGAAGGAGTGGGCATTGGGGGGGGGGGAGAGGATGGAAAGGATAAGGACATAGTAGAAGCCTCTTTAACCTTTCTTATCTGAATGCCCCTAGAAAGAATTCTAAAAAAAATCTTCACATCAGAGCAACCCGAAGGGACAAGAACGATTGGCCATAGAAACAATCACAGGAATCGCAAGAATATCCACAAGAAAAGTAAGAATATCCACCACAAAAATAACCCTGACGTCAATTTACAGCGGCAATTTTTAGTGAAGTTGATGATAAAAATCAGCAAAAGGTATTTGGAGGCATGGGGAATCGAACCCCAGACCTCGCGCATGCGAAGCGCGCGCTCTACCCCTGAGCTATGCCCCCATACATTCTCCTTCCTCTCGCCGTTGCTTACTAGAACCGCGCGCTCACCAGACGAGAGGAGAAGAGAAGAGAAGAGAGGCAAACGCGAAAACAACACAGTGCTTGCGAACGAGAGATCTCACTAGTATTATCTTTAATTCACGCCATATTTTGGGGAGGGGGGGTACTTATACAGAAAGAAAATCTCACCCCCATTCGCCACCAGCACTTGCCCGCCGTAGATGGAAACCGCGACGCCTGCGAATCAACATATTTCCAGGTGAAATTCAATATCCCAACCGTAGATACCAAGTGGTTAGAGCTTCATTCAGTTTCTCAAGTGCACGTTATACAAGCCGTACTCCTTCCATAGACTGTAGCCAAAATATTCTGTTCCACCCTTATCTGAACCATCAGCTACAGTGTTAAACCATGACGCCGTTCTCCTACCGTACCCCTTCCGTACCCGAATATGGCACGCCGAACGCGCTCACCACCAGCCCGCACACGATGAGGTCGCGCATCAGTGCAGTGAACGTGCGCACGAGAACGTCGTGCGAGTCCTGAGGGGAAGATTACGGTAACCACATGTTGTTTTTTGTTAAAACCAGGATGGCCAGAATACCATATGAGAACAGAGGTTTGCGTCATACATGAAAAAGTTAGGTGCCAAAATCCTTCGAAAGCGGCGTATGTTTATGAGAAAGACCTTGGAATCCGACTAATTCTATGAAAGTCGGGTATGTTTGCGAATCGTAGGTTATGCTTTGTTAACGGAAACCTCGAAAGCGGGTTATGTTTACAAATTCCATGTATTTTTTTACTAGAGTTTTCATGTATGGTTTGCGTTACGAGCAAAGAGGTTCAGGAACAGTCCAAAATCACAGATGCACAAAAGCGGTGTTGAACTTCTGAAGGGTCGTTCAACAAAAACATTAATCAACATTGGATATATTGATACAATGATTTTGTAGTCTCACCGTATTCTGCTTGAAGACCGAGTTCTTCGCGTTGTTAATCGCATTGGAGAAGTAGGCGAATGATGACCTGAATGGTTTAGAATTAGGGAGACCTCACATCAGTTTTCCCACATAATACTTGCTAGATGTATGCTAAGCGGTTATAACATGGAATTGCGGTTATAAGGCTACATTTAAATGTTACTTAATTTTAATTTGAAAAGGTAACATACTCCTCGAGGGGCGCGAGCAGCAGACGGGAGACGAGCGAGCCCAGTCGCTCGATCGAGTCGTATACCGCTGGAAATATCACATTTGAATCTCTCGCATCAAATGAATAAAAATCGAAAAATTGATCATTGTGAAGGAATATTAACAGTCGAAAATGGCAGAAGATATTTGTCTTTGAGCAAATTGAAGCAGCAGAATTGCAAACTTCTATTACCGCAACTTGAAATTATCACCAACACGAATACGCTAATCGATGGGATGATTCGCGACCAAGTGGTTTTATCTTTCACATAATTATTATTTTCAATCTAACCGCAAATTCTACTAAATCATTAATCCTTAGTCAAACTTGAGATCATCGACTCGTGAAACACAAATCGATCCGGAAATTGAAAAACAGAAAACTCGATTATTTTATGTAGAGACTTTTATTTTCTCTAAAATTCGCGCGGGAATTCAAATATGATTCAAATACCTTGCTGCGGGAGCGTGAGCAGGCGCGTGAACGTCATCACGAAGGCGCTTCCGTCCGTGAGCAGCTGCTTGAGCACGGAATGCGCGAGCAGGGTGGAGACCGCCTGTGATTTATTGATGTGACCCGTCAAAACTACCGTATCCTAGTATCTCCAATTCTATTATTTCTGATCTTGAGCTAATGGAAAATTAGCCAAAAAATGAAGAAAAAAAATTTAGACAGCCTTCAGCAGCCCATAATTTTTGAAAGGACAAGTGAGGCTTCCGTAACTTGGAAGAGAAAAATACCTTGATCGATCCGGCATCGAATCCCTCGGACAGTCGCGGGAAGAAGTCGCGGTAGGACCGGAAGGAGGCTAGCTCCGCCTTCCCGGTTACGGTATATCGATAGAAGGCCGCGTAGTTGAAGAGGATGAAGGCGACAGCGGCGACGATCTGAGGTGGGGTACGGTAGAGTTCCGTGCGAGACCAGTATCAGCTGGTCTTGCACGGAATACCGTAATTGTGTGGTGGGGTACGATAGAGTTCTGTTCGGGACCGGAAGCACCGTATTCATACGGTAAAATATTCATAAATCGGTGATCTAATATGTTCTGTACACTGGAAGCATGGGGAGTATTTCACATGAACAAAATTGCGAACTCTGATACATATTCGAATTGTATGAAATTTCAGAGACGAACGTTTGACAGTAAACTAGCTACCGTATACCTGAGCGACGGAGAACAGGGTGAGATGGTCGATGGGCGTGGCGAGAATGAGGGCGAGGATGAACACTCGCTTGAGCGCGATCAGCAGACCCTGAGAATACGGTAGGGTTACGGTAGTTGATAGGCAGAATTTTCGTCTCGGGACCTTTGGCAAAGTGCTGATTAATCCTATATTTTTTATCTCGCCAATCGATAAGAATCTCGTTTAGGGGTACAGTATTCACTGAGGTTACTGTAGCTACCGTATACCTGAGAGACGGCAAAGTGCTTGTCGAGCGAGAAGCGTAGCGAGATCACGCAGAACGGCTCGGCGAGCGCCTCGATCACGGCGGAGCCGGCGAATGACAGGACCACCTATAAGGAGATGGTCAGTCGACGATTGAATGATACTACGGAAGATATTGTTATTGTGGAATATAGTATTTGTTTGGTTATTAGATGGTCTATAAGAAAGGACACTACCATCGATTTTGATTTGCTTTTCAATGACAAATTCCTGACTTGGAAGTCATCCGCCATCGCGATTGACGCGTGTGTTCGTGATCTTTTGCAAAATATATCTAGCAGCAACGGTTGTTGAGATGTGACATCTCCAGGGAGATCCCACGATCTCTAACGGAAAAGCAAACGCGTAAACACTCGAGAGCCAACGTTCTGTGTTTTCGAATGTTCCAGTGATACTCTGGCTAACAAAGTAGGCAGTGCATGCGTCTCAGTTCTCCGATGGATAATAGCACCCATTGGAGGCTCCGCACTGCTATCTCTCCATCACAATCAGTAGATAATAGAGCATCCCTATTGAACGGTTGTTACCCACTGAATCCACCGATTTAGCCAGTTTGTGATTGTCTTAGATTACAGTATAGATACTGTAGTCGACCTACCGGTAGCGCGAGCGGCGTTGACGATCCGTACATCCACAGCGGCACGATCACGCCGCACAGCACGATCGATATCAGCGGGCTGGAATACGGTAGTTCTTTCGAATCGTCAGGAATTTAGTCCAGAATCTCTCCTCTGAGCCAATGCTCTTTTAGCTGTCAGGCTAACAACAGAGCATTCGCGATTATAGATGCACGTGTAAAATGGTCAGTGATTCGTCACTACCAGAAACATCAGCACCGCCACAAAAACGGGTGCCAAACTCGTTTGAAAATTTTGCTCTGATTCGAGGAATTACCACTCTAGTCTTTAGCAAGATTTTCCAATGACAAACGTGATACGGTAGGTTAATCGATAATTGAAGGCTACCGTACCTCAGCCAGATGAGATTGACGAATCGCTGGAGGTTCTCGTTGAGGATGGACGCCTTGCGCATCGGCTCACGCGTCAGGAAGAGTACGGTATCGTAGAGGAGCATCAGCCTGAGTATCGATTGGTTATCGATCTACCGTAAGCCAGAAAATCCGCTCGAGACCCACCGAACATTGACGAGGCCGATCACGGACGAGTCGACAACACGCAGCAGGTACATGTTGATGCCAAAGGAGAGCAGGCGAGAGACGAACTGAGATGGGAGTACGGTAGATACTATTGATTGACTATCGATTAACTATGGATACTCCTACGTCACAGATATTGAATTCACGATGATTCTGATAGTTTTATTGTATCACGGACAGCCGGCTGCTAGCCACAAACTTGTTCAAGAATACGGTCGGACATTTCATGCTGACTTCGACAAAGACTAACTTTCTACACGACATGATCTGGTTCAAATTTCTCGAGATAGTCCATTCAGACTAGTGTTTCATTCATACCTGCAAGCTAAAATTGTAGCGCAAAGCGTCGAACAGCTTCGTCATGGCTAGCGATGGAGATCCGCTACCGTACCCTGCGATCTACCGTATCTGAAAATTATTCGATCGTCATCTCACGTATTTCTTTGCATTTCCGTTTCATCGCAAGTTTATAATCTGGTGTGTAACGTCATTTCATGCATTCTTTCCTCGTTTGCCACATCAAGATTGCCCACTATACAACGGAACCACAGCACTTTTCACACCACAACAATTAAAAATAGCAGGGACAATATTGAACTAATATTTTTTTGAGCTACCAGTATTTATGGGGATCAAAACTGAGTAATTTCCAGTAGATCATAATGCTGTACTCGCGAAAAGCCCTACTTGTCCTCAAAACCAAAGTTTTGGTAGGTTTGCCTAACCAGCATAATCCTAAATTGGTTAAATCATGCTCACTGGTGTCTCCTATCCCTTGGCACTGATTTGTGCATCTAAAATTCCAAATGTAACTCGAAACCACTTGTGTGGCGCCTTCAGATAGTCGGAAAATGCACGCAAAACATCAATAACAGGCTAGGTTAGCATTTGCCGACGCTTATTTTCCCACCAAAACCTTCCAAATAGGCGTCCCGAGCTACCAAGATTGAATAGAGGAGAAAACGCACTTTCTGGGGCTCTAGAACCACCGCAACCACGAAATGAACGAACAGAGCTGACGTGGAACTGGAACATTTCGCTGCTTAGATCGACGCGTGCTATAGCGCGCGATACTCAGCCGAGTCTCTCGAAATCACGTGTTCTCTCGCCGCCCACTCTTCTCGCCTGCGCCCTCTCTCCGCTCCCTCGCGTCTCTTTCCTCTCCCTTTTACTGCCGAGTGCACGTTTTAGCCTGCCATTTCTTACTTGTGCTCTGCTTTTCTCGATTATTAATCGCTCAATTAACAATATTCAGATGTCGTGGCTGTGGAGCTGGTTCTCGGACGTGCTCAACTTCCTCGGTTAGTGGAAATTTCTTCTTTTTTCTCGAGTTTCCCCAAGTTTCCCTTTTCATGAAACGTGGCAGTTTGCGCTGCGTCCACTTTTCGTATAGTTTGCCTTCAGAAGGACACAGTTTCCCCATAGAACATGTGCTTTTTCGTGTGGTAGACCGGATTTCGTGCGCTCTTCAAACGGGATTTCGCGGTGTGGATCGCTTTTCGGCACGGCGCGCTAGCGCAAGAACGAGTTCTTGCTGCTATGCTGCGCAACTTTCTCCCCTGGATTGATTAGGCTGCCGATAGCGGCGGCGGAATTGCATCATGGCTTTTGGAAGCGAATGAATCTTGCAGACTGTGGGGACTACATATCTGATCGTATAATGTCAATTCACTACTAAAACAAATGATTGCAGACTTGCTGAAGAAGCCATAACAGAGACGACGCAATATTAATTAACTAAATATTTAAATAATTAATAATTCTAGGTCTGTCGAAGAAGTCGGGCAAGCTCGTCTTCCTGGGACTGGACAATGCGGGAAAGACGACGCTCCTGCACATGCTCAAGGACGACAGAATGGCACAGCACGTGCCCACGCTCCATCCCAGTGCGTTTAACCAAATATTGAAACATAAAACTTTCTGGTTAAACGAAAAGAAAAGTATCCAATGAGAGCCCTCGCTCCATCCTAGTGCGTTTATCACTAAAGTAAAACATAAAATGGCGATGGGAAAGTGAGGGTAAATTTATGGGGTTATATGATAAATTGGAGGCATTCCTAGTTCCTGTTGATTCGTTGATGAAATACTGAGATGCCGGGAAACATAAACAAGGAATAGGAAGGGGGGGGGGGTGTCTGGTATGTTCCTAATGTATATAGAGGGGTGTGATTCACCAATTTCCTGCGAGCTTTTGGGTAGACTACTTTAGGTTTGTATGTGTGCAGTGAATCACCAGTGTCGCGGGAATCTTTGGACCACTCCCAGGCTGATTGACATCTTGTTTTCACATGAAACACTAATTTTCTAGGCGGAAACCGTTGCCCAGAATTGTTGCGTTTCTTTTTTTTATATAACGAGATATTATCAAATTACGGGTTTTCGTACAATCCTCAAGCTCTGAAGTGTTATTCCTTGATTTGTTGTGGGTTTCTCCCACAGCTAGTGTGGAGGTTGATTACTGAGCTCGCTCGTTTTCTCTGTGCCGCTTTATCTCTCTCTGGCTTGTTTGTTCGTCATTCTGTCAGTTCTGTTCTTTTCCCAGAGATGGAGGACAGAGGTTATCTCCCTCTTTTGTGCGTGCGGGTTTATGCGATTGTGCGCCCCGAATGTGGCGGGCCACGGTGATCACACCATCCAAATCTCTAGTCTAGCGAATAAAGGCTGAAAGGAATGCGGGAAGGAGAGGCAAACTTGTCAGAATGACCTCCGTTTTTACAATATCGATTTGGAGGCGAAGGGATGTGCAGTGAAGTACTAAAGAGAGTCGAGGGACAGGCAAAAAGTGAGCGAAAGATCAGCTGATGCTCAAGTGCTGATGAGAGGAAGAGACGATTAGAGAGGGAGAAAACGCGTGATGGAAGGAAGGTTCCACGTTGCAGTCTCTTCATTGTACATTGTCTCTCACTCTGTCGAGCTAGCGAGAGAGCAGGGGAAATTAAGAGACATGATATCCCGCTGTTTCAACCCATCGAAAGATCATGGGTAAATTTGAGAGTAGGATATCTCGCACACTGATCACATATGTTTCAAACAATCGAAAGATCGTGGAGAATTGAGTGACATCTCACGTTCTAATCTCAACTGTCGTGTTATGCAAAGTGTATGATTTTTTCGCCCGTCTCACATTCCCATACCATAGCTGATCAGTGCCAGAGAGGTGTTTTCCAAGGACGACCTCGAGTGTTTACTAGCGTCTTATCAGTGCCCCTAGGGGTGATAATGATTGGTTTAGTGTACTCTACCCGAGGCATGGAGGAATGTTGTCGGTTCTGGGTGTGTGGACCCGGACCCGGGTGAAAGTACATTAGATTCTAGGTGTTGTGGGCTCGAGGCAGCGGGAGAATGAATTGTGATCAGGGCGCTGTGGACCCGGACCCAGGGGAAAGAAGTGCACAAGATGTGACAGGGGTGGAAGACAGGTGACGTCGTGGGAAGTACAAGGGCGTGTGAGAAGCACGTGATTATCGATTGGGTGATAAGGATGGGGATGGGACAAAGGGCTGAATCTGCTTAAATCACACGTTCTTGAACATGACATCTCCCGAGATTGAGCGTGATTATGACACGTTGATCAGCCTATTGTGATTGAGCGTATCGGCGGTTCGATCAATAACTGGACTGTGAACCATGATGTAACCTCTGAGCAGGGCACGTTGTAAATTATTGAGGAGTCTATCAAACTGTGATCAGTGGAGTGGGCTATAATCCGCCCACGTTGTAACGCATGTCATTGAAAAACAAATGTTTTTGTAAGCCGCTTGTTATTGAAAGACGGTAGTACCCGGTATTGTTTCAACTTCCAACACTGTCTTTCCTTCTGTTGTGTGGGTGAGATTGTAGTGTGAGCGATCCCAGGGATTGTATCTGTCCAACACTTTCTCCCCCACTATCACTACTACCTTGACTGGAAAGGGAGGTGGCAGCGAAAGTAAAGAAGAGCAGCAAGCTAGTTGGGTAGAGGTGGGAATGAAGTTGGAAGTGTCTCTGCCAATTACGCGCTCATTTCGTTGACGTAGACGCGAGAGATGATGCGAAATGGAGAGAATGTGGCGCCCACTCGGCCAGTTTGAGTGCTGATTGTGGTGCATGTGTTCTAGGAGAGAGATGGAAAACAGTAAACACCGGGAAGAGATGGTACTATCACACAAAAGATGGTAGTCGAGAAGTGAATGAAGTGGAGATTGGATGGGGTGACACTGGATCCACAACCAGTGGGATCAGTGTTTCGAAGGTCGCTCATCTAGGGTTGGGGTTGAACGGATGTGATACGGATGAAAATGGTAATGAAAATAAATATACCTTATTCTGTTAACTGAAAAAAAATGATGGAAATATAATATGGAACAGAGAGCCAATGAATCAATCATTAATTAATTCACACTAATTGCAGCGTCGGAGGAGCTCTCGCTGGGCGGCATGCGCTTCACCACCTTCGATCTGGGAGGCCACGCACAGGGTACGGTTTATATTTTATTTTAATAATATTATTTTGATTTAATTAAATATTTGAAAAATAGTGGTGAATGAAGTTTCGCTTGTGGGATTTTTTTTTTTGGAAAATGCTGATTCTGGTTTCACCGGCATGGGTAAACAGGTGATTGGCGAGGGTGGTTGATAAACCGTTGCCAATGTTTTCTCAACAAACTAATAGTTAATTGTTTTGCAAATACGAGGTTCAAATTCCTATTTTTTGCGATAAATACTTCCGTTGTTTAACATGGACTTATCCGTATCTTTGCAGCGCGTCGCGTGTGGAAGGACTACTTCCCGGCGGTGGACGGCATCGTGTTCCTCGTGGACGCGGCGGACAACGAGCGACTGCTCGAGGCCAAGGCCGAGCTCGAGTCCCTCCTCAGGGACGAGATGGTACGGTAGCTATCGATTGATTATTGAGTGGGCTACATGGACGAGATGGTACGGTAGCTGTCGATTGATTAGGAGGTTCCGGTAGGATTGGGCTACAATAGAGAGCTCGAGTCCCCCTCCTCAGGGACGAGATGGTACGGTAGCTATCGATTGGTTGCTAGGTTACGGTGGTTTTGATAATCGAGGGTAGTGAGAATTTGATAATGATTTAAATTTGAACTACGGGGTTAGGTTTTCGACAAGTGCTTGAGTACTGGAAAATAGTGAAATAGTGATCATGCGGTGCATTCACCGGAAAATAAATGAAACTAATAATATTCTCAGTTGTCCATCCTTTGCGTATCAAATCGAAACAATTCTCATTCTTTGCCGTTATGCATAAATTCCGAAACCTCTATCCTCCTGGTGACGAAGGTGAAGAGAATGAATGAATAGTTAGATGGGGCAACGAGCAATTAACTGGAAACCAATCAATCAATAAAACCATAAAATCATCATAATATACTATTTTTTTTACAGGTCGCCACTGCGCCGATTGTCGTGCTCGGCAACAAGATTGACAAGCCGGGCGCGATGAGCGAGGAGCAGCTCAAGTGGCATCTGGGAGTGCAGCACATGTGCACCGGCAAGGGTAAGCCCCCTAATTAGTGCTAATCAGCTAATTAAAAGCAATAACAACACATAACAACAACAAAAACACTATGTTCATGGAATAGCATAGTAGTTAGAAGTAGTGATGACGTCATAGGGTCATGATCAGTTTTGATGGTAGGAATGGGGAGGAGAGGGGAGGGAGGGGCTAAAGATTGACAAGCCGGGCGCGATGAGCGAGGAGCAGCTCAAGTGGCACCTCGGCGTGCAGCACATGTGCATCGGCAAGGGTAAGCCGATAATTAGTGCTAGTCAGCTAATTAAAAACAATAACAACACGATAACAATAACAACAATATTATTATGGGATATTATTATTTAGAGTGCGTAGAAGTAGGGATGACGTGATAGGGCCTTTTCGGTAGTGGAGATAAGTAGCGATAAGCGAGGAGCAGCTCATGTGGCACCTCGGCGTGCAGCACATGTGCACCGGCAAGGGTACGGTAGCTTTGGGCAAAGGATTGATTAGGGTATGCAAGGGTATTGTTGCTTGTGAGCAGTTTGCGATACTCAATTCTGTCCAATTGACATGGCAGGGAAGACCACTTGCAACTACCCAATATTTTGCGTATTTCCCGGTGATTCTGCGTATTGTCGAATCATTGAATCCTTGATAGGAGTGTAGTGAATGATGCTGCTTCGATTTCTTTTGAATTAAGAAAATATAAAGTGTTTAGTGGATGTTCAGTACGCGTACATTCTTATGTGATAAAATTACCATTTTATAATTTAAGGCGAAATTGCTCGCGGCGACCTGTCGACGCGCCCGCTCGAAGTCTACATGTGCTCGGTGCTGCGGCGTCAGGGCTACGGCGAGGGCATCCGCTGGCTGGGACAGTACCTCGACTAGAGTGTGGATTACGGTAGTGCTACACCACCAAACCACACCACACCCCCTCTGACACACACTATCCTCGTCCCCTGTGATTATACGTAACCGACCGCCCCCTTGCACTATTCCCATTTTTGTTGGCCCGCCTTTTCTGGATTCGTTTTGTGTAATTTCCCCCTTTTCGGCACACATCTAGTCGTTTCCTACTGTATCTTGCTAGTTGTTCATTTCGCCCTCCTTCCCCACATAGCACAAGCAGTCTACATCTTTCAATCGATAATATATGCCTCGCTCCGTTTGTACTGTTTTTTTTGTACGAAGACCCCTGGGTACACGTTTGTAATCGCTCCATTGCTAAGTTTATTTCGGCCTCGTTTTCCTCACTTTTTTTGGCTAATTATAAGAGAATGCTAAAGTATGTAACTAGGTCCGTGTAACAAGCTCTTTCTTTCACACTCGCGCATTGTATCTACCGTATCCCCGCTCTCAAGTTTCCAAACATTCACCGCGTATTTTGCGTGTTGTTGAAAGGTCGGCGTGCGCACCCGCACTCTATCGTAGCAACACACCCCACACTATTATCACACCACCGATTGAGCTACACCCCTTCCCCTCCCCCCTCTTCTTCTGTGCTAATGCCGTTTCTGATATGTGTCCTGACATGTTTCTGTTTCTCTCCCCTTTACACTACTCGTTTTGAATACCGTAATCGTGAATCGATATATCAGTAATTGTTTCGCGCACGCTTCGAGTCGAGTTTTCGGTCGAAAAGCGTGCGCGTTCGAGGAATAATGAGAATCGAATAAATTATTTGAAAATTGACTTTTTTTTCGGGAATGTACACTCTACTGTACTCGGTGATAAAGGGTGCCAGTGGATGAAGTGAATGTTGATTTGATAATGCTAACATGTGGTTGGGCTGATTTACTGCTTGGTTTTGGAAGCACGATCGGATTGAACGTCATCTTCTTTCGAACAACGTTGGATCATGTATTGATCAATCGATACCGAGTCGGTCATGGCTAGGGTGTCCCTTTGGGCCCAGTAATGAGCACCATTCTCGGTCAATTTCACAAAATCGGGGGTTCGGGAAGAAACTTGTTGAAAGTCGCTGGTTCTGCTACCGAAATCGGGGGTTATAAGCTTAAAACAGGAGGTCCACATCGGGGGTATAGTCCATTATCCGACCTCGTGCTCATTCCTGTTTGGGCCAGATTTACGACTTGGGATTGAAATGTATGTTCCTTTGGCGTTGCAAGTGTTTGTAACTCTGTGTTCGATCGGCTACATTAAGTAATTCATTTAAATTGTTTTGGCTATTTCTGATCCAATTGATCTCCGATTTAATTCTCTCTCTTGTTCGGGATACTAATCCAGTCAAATTGAGAATGTGGGATCCCTCCTCTGTCTGAGCCCCCTCTTTGACTGGAGACACTCAATGGTAAGCGAGCCATTCCTCCCTATAAAACCCCCTCCCATCGGTCTCTTCCTCACACCAAGTCGTCGACATGGCCCAGTCCGTCCCTCCCGGAGATATCGCCACCCAGCCCGGAAGCAAGATTGTCTTCAACGCCCCCTACGATGACAAGCACACCTATCACATCAAGGTACCGTACCCCTGACCCTGACCTACCGTAGTTTCTTGAGATCTTCTAAGGTGTCATCATCATACCCGCTCTAGACCCTGGATCCCACAGTAACCCTTACTATTTCAGGTGACCAACTCGTCTGCTCGCCGTATCGGATGGGCCTTCAAGACTACCAACATGAAGAGACTCGGAGTCGACCCCGGATCCGGAGTGCTCGACCCTAAGGAGGCTGCCCTCATTGCCGTCTCTTGCGACGCCTTCGCCTACGGCCAGGAGGTACGGTATCGCATCCCCCGTCTACCCTCTATCCTCGATAGAACTCATTGGGTTCAACCCACACTAGCCTGCCATAGTTGCTTCGACACCAGATCCTACCGTATCCTCCGGTTCTCCTCTAATACATTCACTTCAGGACACCAACAACGACCGCATCACCATCGAGTGGACCAACACCCCTGATGGAGCCGCCAAGCAGTTCCGCCGCGAGTGGTTCCAGGGAGACGGCATGGTCCGCAGAAAGAACCTCCCCATCGAGTACAACCCTTGAATAAAGATGGTTGATGCTCGAATGGTCGTTGTTTTGCATGGCTATTGCATACTGTACCTGCAGATCTATGGGTACTTGATTGTTGGATAGTATCGACTACAGTAGAATTTGAGAATGTATCGTACTCTTACCGTACTCTCATCTCCTAGGTACAGTAGTTGTCTTCTCGGGATTGTTTGCACAACTTTCTTTGAACTTCTGCTTGTTTTCTGAACCTTATTCTCATTTTTCTGATCTGATGTTCAATAGGATTCTCTTGTGGAATTCAATTGGGTTACAATTCGATTTTGAAGAGACATCTCTTCATTGTCTTTACTTTATCCACCAAGAAGTCTTCACGATGGCGAATGATTTTTTTATTAAAAATCTGTATTTTGTATTTAATGAAAAATAATTGAGCAATTTATGATTCCTGGAGTGTTATTGCAACAGGATACGTTCTCACGTAACTTCTAATGATGAAGAAATGTGTCGTTCATGGGGTGCAGATGAAGAGGTGACGATACAGAAAAGCATTCAGATAAACCATGAAACAGATTGAAACTGCGATAGATTTCATCTCACGTAACTTCTAATGATGAAGAAATGGGTGGTTCCTGCGGGCCGGATGAAGAGGTTGCTGCGAAAGATACGTATGCCTGCCCGGGCGCTTGCTGTTGTGGGGTGATTCGACGTGGCGTCAAGGAGGAGACCATCTGAAGAATACGTTTTATACGTATACTAGGGTTGCAGGTTCGGTGTCGGTAATACCGACACTCTCTCGCGCCAGACGGCTAGAGATGAGAAATAGCGTGCGAAAGTGAGCGAGACAGCTAGGGAAGAGAGTCGGTAATACCGACTTTCGGGATTTCCGATCCCGAACTTGCAACCCTAAAGTACATAATGTGAGTCAAAACGCAAGAAGCTCTGTAGAAGCTTCGTGGCTGTTCTTGCGATGAGAACATGCACTAATTTTGCACTGAAGATTAGGGTTGGCTAAACGATACTCTAAGCATGGCTGGTTTAGCTCCCCCCCCCCTAGCTCTTCCCTAGGTGCGAGCGAGAGAGCGTGCGGAAAGAAGAGAGTGCTTCCGATCTCAGGGGCATGGAGCGTAGGGGGAGCTGAACCTGCCACGTTTAGTGTATTGTTTAGCCAACCCTACTGAAGATTGCCAATAGAAGCAAGCAACCTGCAGAAGCTTTGCTCGAAAAGCGGGCGTTGTTCCGACGAGAACAAGAGAGTGAACACTCGCGTGAAGAGAGAAGATGGCGAGCGAGATGTCGAATGGGAACACGGCTGCAATTAAGCATGCATGTCAGATGAAGAGTAATGCTGTGGAAAAAGTCAAAGAGAAGAGGAAAGATTTGAATTCCCGCAATTTCATATCTCAGCTCCTCGTATAGGTAGCGACTTGAAATTTGGATTCTGCGATGGAAATTGCAAAACCACCCCAGAATCCAAATTTCAAGTGCCTAGAACCACTGGGAGTCGAGATCTTCTCTTTGACTTTTTCCACAGCCACAGCGCGTTAAGCAAGGCAAGGTAGTTCGGTCGGTGCCGAGCGTGTGCTAAATATTTCGATTCTGTCGTTTATCACTAGTTCACCCTCCTCAAAAAATGATCAAAATTCTCCTTTGGAACAGATTTTAAAATCAACCTTTAATGTTTTTACAATTATCTCTCAATGAATCGGTAAAGAAACCTTCTGGTAACGCTATTATAACAAGGAATTCAACATTAACTCGAAATTAAGAGAGTTGATTGCTTTCCTGTGAACCATACTCCTCAAATCCATCAGCCCTTTTTTTGCCGTTTCGCGGAGAGTTCATTATATTTTCCACGTTTTTGCATCTATGAGTCGGTAAGGAATTCAGTTGTGAATATTTTGCGCCTTTGAACAAGTTGATTAAGCGAAAACTTAAGGAATTGATTGGTTTTCTGTGAATCTAACCTTCGGCATTGAGACATGACGTTTTAAAGAGATTTTTACACGTTCAATGCTTATTGTTTGGGTATCAAGTAATATAATAGATAATTAGCGAGTGAAATATGGCTTAATTAATATCAAACATCTTCATTGTTGATTTTTCTGAAAATTCCTGACTCGTCAAACTTAAGTTGACCTGACTCAAATAGCCGCAACGCTTTAAAAATTGAAAGGCGTCGCGGCTGCACCACTGAACCTCTAACTTGCTGTGACAGCATAATGCTTAGACTATTCATTCCGCGAAATCTCTGGTCACTCTGCCTAGGGAAGCACAACTAAAAATAAAAGTAGATAGGTGCTATGCATTTTCCTCGCTATGGCGGCCTCTGCCACCCCAAGCCAATTCAGCGTTTAGTCTGCCCATTTCAGCGACCTATGCGTGAGACTATACCGCCCGTGTTGTGTGCACGTGGCAGGGGATTTATTTAGTTACGCGGATTTCATGAATTTTCCTTACAGGGAGTTCGGAACGAAGAGATGTATTCTTCATTTTTATACACCCAATCGTGAATGCAAAAATTCTCACGCCATTTCGTATCATCTTCCACCTGGGGACGCGTGAATATGTACTGTGTTATGGTGGCGAAGCTGATTGGAATTAGAATGAAAAATAGCGGAGTGAGAGCCTGCAATTTCGATGTAATCTGATTGGTTTTGCCTCGTTTCGATTAAATACTCTCTTTTTTGGCGCCTGGTTGACAAGGTTTCTTTTTTCTCCTTTTGTGTGACTTACCACACACACTTTCAAATCATCCACTTTCGTTTCCAATGATCAATTGTGGGAAAGGGACTTTATCAATTTCACGAAATTGATCAACGCACCTGGAAAATGAGCGATCTGGTGAGAATTCGATGCATTAGTTGAAGCGTTGGGCTAATATTTCTGGCGTCTCTTATTAGAACGAATGTATGGTTAGCTATCTGAAAAAAGTATATATATATATATATATACTCCGTACGCCGCAATTCGAATGTAACCCACCATGAAAATCAAGAGAAACGCGAAAATGCCGTCAAATATGAGTAATGAATAGTAGATTACATCAACAAAGTAAAAATCAATTCGAATAAGATTGTTGATGAATAAATCGTTTTTGTGCTGGAAAAGACATAATTATAGATATAAGATATGATTGACAGGTTTGGATAGTAAACATAGAGTGATTGAGAATATAAAAAAAACTCTATCCGAAAAAAACTCACGTAGTGTTGGAAAAATTGAGCGTCAATTTGGCCGCATTCTTTCTGAAATTGATTCTTCAAGAATTGCCTTACTCTATATTTGTCCGCTCTTCATCAAACATGCAATAAATTAAAGACTGCTCACATAAAATAAGAGGCCGATGCCCAAGTATGGGAAGAGTAGAGAGGCAAGGAATATGATTCTCACGCGCAAGGAAAATTTGAAACGACTTCCAGCCAGGGCGAGTATCTACAAATTTTAAAAGTTTCCATTCCATTTCGCCGGGTTTCCTGAGTAAACACAATGATTGACGTAATAGGAATGGCTGAGATATCAGGGCGTTCGGCTAACAAACGCACAATTCCCGAGATTTTCGGTACAGCAAAAAATGGCATTATGGTCTTGCAGTTGTATGGTAGGCCTAGGCGACCTGCATCGATTTAGCATAATTTACATTTTCTATTTTCATGCCACCAGACCAGATCAGCGATCCGGGGCTACATCCGCCGAATCTCGTGGGACACAGGTCGCGCCTAACAAGTATTCACCGCCTAAAAAGAGCCCTAGTGACACTAGTGACCCTAGTGACCTAGTGAATACCCTAGTGAATAACCCTAGTGAATACCTAACCCTAGTGAATACCTGATGACGATAGATGAACAGCGCAATGTACATGACCACGCCGAGCATGACGAGCGATTGCACGATTGCCTGCATAGTAGAGTTGAATGTATTCGATCAATGGTCTCTTCATTTCAACAACCACTCCGATTGCGGATTGGGTGGAGACTGAGAATGGTAGGGAGGGGAAAGGGGGGTGGGTGCCAAATAACGAACAAACGCCGCGGTCGACGTCGCTTGCGAGTCATCTCGTCGGTGCACGCACATGACGGGAAAGAAGAAGAGAGGGTCCGCGTGCCATTGCACAACCGCGTCTACCGTCAGCCAGATGATCTGAAATAATAATAATAAAAATAATAATAATAATAATAATAATAATAATTTATTCATGTTAGGCAGTTATGCTCAGATGAGGATGAGTGAGGATTATCATGTGCAAAAATACATGTAAATGTAAATCTGTAGCAATATTGGCTCGCGTCAGCTACAAGTGCTAACAAGGGGACTACATGCATGTATCATAGTACACATGCCCCTTACAAGATCTCTTCTTCTCATGAAAAAATAAACTCAGCAGCAACGATTTGGAAAATTTAAAAAAATATCATGAAAATGAATAGCGGATCCGCGTGCCATTGCACAACCGCGTCTACCGTATGAATCGAATTGGCACGTACCAGAGAGAGCAGCAGTAGGGCACTGTACACTCGGGTCACCGATCGAGACGTTAGCACGATGTGCGCACTCAGTGAAGAGGTGACGATTGAGACGACCTGTAAGTTATGATGTAAGGCTAAGTAAGGCTAAGTAGGCTAAGTAAGTAAGTAAGACTGCAAAATTTAGAAATCGAGGGTAAATTAGCAAATCAGAGGCTGGAGACAAATAGACAGGATTTTAGCAAATAAATGTATCATTCCGAATGATAAAACATGACCAACCGTCATCGTATAGCGCAAGACCGCGAATGGCCTGGTCATCTGCTGCGGAGCTGTGCAGAATTCGAACCGCCAGTAGCAAACCCACCAATTGCCCTCGTCATTCACTCCCATTTTTTTGTCTGAAACATTATTTTGTTTTCGTTTCAAATATTTTTTTTGCTATTTTACAGTCCGGTCGGATCACTATGTGAAAACGGGATTCCCCGCGCATCTCCGCGCATGCCCCCCCACGTCCCCTCGTCTTCTCACGGCTTCAGCTTTGGAATAAGCGGGTTCAATTGTTGATACACAGACTCCTTGTGTCCTTCCTCATAGTTTCATGCAGAAAGCAAAAATATAAATATTCACGTTTCCATGAAAAAATATTTGAATAAACAGGTAAGCGTTGCGCTCCACCTAGACTTACCCTAGTTACGAATTCTTGAAATTTGTGAGTTGGCTTAACTACGGTAAGTTCAGGTGGAGCGCACAGCTTACCTGTATTTTTTTCTCGAAAACATGAATATTTTTATTTTTGTTTCTTACATTGATCGATGACGAAGGACTCCAGTAATCTGATTTTCAATAATTTAACCCGATTATTCCAAAGCTGAAGCCGTGAGAAGACGAGGGGACGTGGGGGGGCATGCGCGGAGATGCGCGGGGAATCCCGTTTTCACATAGTGATCCGACCGGACTGTAAAATAGCAAAAAAAATATTTGAAACGAAAACAAAATAATGTTTCAGACAAAAAAATGGGAGTGAATGACGAGGGCAATTGGTGGGTTTGCTACTGGCGGTTCGAATTCTGCACAGCTCCGCAGCAGATGACCAGGCCATTCGCGGTCTTGCGCTATACGATGACGGTTGGTCATGTTTTATCATTCGGAATGATACATTTATTTGCTAAAATCCTGTCTATTTGTCTCCAGCCTCTGATTTGCTAATTTACCCTCGATTTCTAAATTTTGCAGTCTTACTTACTTACTTAGCCTACTTAGCCTTACTTAGCCTTACATCATAACTTACAGGTCGTCTCAATCGTCACCTCTTCACTGAGTGCGCACATCGTGCTAACGTCTCGATCGGTGACCCGAGTGTACAGTGCCCTACTGCTGCTCTCTCTGGTACGTGCCAATTCGATTCATACGGTAGACGCGGTTGTGCAATGGCACGCGGATCCGCTATTCATTTTCATGATATTTTTTTAAATTTTCCAAATCGTTGCTGCTGAGTTTATTTTTTCATGAGAAGAAGAGATCTTGTAAGGGGCATGTGTACTATGATACATGCATGTAGTCCCCTTGTTAGCACTTGTAGCTGACGCGAGCCAATATTGCTACAGATTTACATTTACATGTATTTTTGCACATGATAATCCTCACTCATCCTCATCTGAGCATAACTGCCTAACATGAATAAATTATTATTATTATTATTATTATTATTATTTTTATTATTATTATTT
>LS487350.1:317992-342198 GCA_900490705.1 Pristionchus arcanus
GGTCTAACGTAGGTAGTGTATGCATTTACCATCACTGCAGCATTGTTTGTGCTAAGTCCACGGAAAATAAGGTTGGCACGAGTAGCAGCTTTTTTAGTTACTATCTCGAAGTGGTCTTTGAATGAGAGCTCATCGTCGATTTGGATTCCAAGGTCCCTTATGGAAGACTTGGGCTCAATTTTTGAAGTGTTCAAAAAGTAGTCCGTTTTTGGATTTCCCTTACCAATGTGAAGTACATTGCACTTTTCAGTAGCAATGCTCAATTGCCACGTGTCACTCCATTTTAAAATAGCGTTTATACATTGCTGTAGCTTCTTGGGCGCACTCAACTCATTCTTTTGGAATGCTAGGAAAATTTTCAGGTCGTCAGCAAAAGTAAATCCTTTACAACCTTCTGCTTCAATTACACTCGGCAAATCGGCCGTGAATAAATTGAACAGAAGAGGGCCAAGAACTGATCCTTGAGGAACACCACTAATGACTGGTCTAGATTCAGAGAGCGTCTGGTTTACTCGGACTTTGAATACTCTGTTTGTCAAGTATTCACGTATCCACTTCACCGTGAGCATGGGAAATCCCATTAGAGAGAGCTTTTGGATGAGTTTCTCATGACTGACGGTGTCAAAAGCTTTTGCGTAGTCAAAGTAAATCACGTCTACACAGTGGCGCTCGTCAATCGATTTAGACCAGTCATTTACCACTTCAATCATTTGAGTTTCTACAGAACGTTTTTTTCTAAATCCAAATTGTGTATCTGGAAAGATACCGTAATTTTCGCAATCCAAAATCATCTGCTTAGCAATGCATTTCTCGAATACTCGACAAAAGAAACTAGTAATTGAGACAGGTCGGTAGTTTAGTGGGTTCGAATAAGGAGCCTTTTTCTTGAGAGGCGTAATCGTGGAGTATCGCCACCTGTCTGGAACCTCGGATAATTCATATGACTTTCTGAAGATAATTTCAAGAGCAGCGGCAAGGGGAACCGCAGTCACTTTTATGAAAATCATTGAAATGTTATCCGGAGTCCGACAGGAAGACGATTTCCATTTCTCAATCAACTCACAAATTTCGAAACCACTGAACATGTCTCTGTACTCGTTTGAAACTTTTTCTCTCTCATGCGAAAAGGGAGGCATTTCACCATTGTCTTTGGTGAATACTTTCGAAAATGTTTCCGCCAGTAGTTCCGCTTTGTCCTTTTCTGATTCCATTTGATGTTGCATATCATCAATTAAGCAGTCAACTGCAGAACTACGGGCATTTGACAGTTTGGATTTAATGTAACCGTAGAACTTTTTCTTGTCTTTGGCTTCGATAATTTTTCTTTCGAGGTTTTGTTGAAACTTTGTTACTTCACGATTGTATTCCGCGTGAAGTTTTTCGAATTTTATTTTCGACGATTTTTTCCCGTCAGTCAAAAATTGATTCCATGCCAAGTGCCTTCTTTTAGAAACTCGGTGAATGTGGTCAGGCATCGGTTTTCCAGTGGAATCTATTCGCATCATTGGAACGTACTTCTCGATAATTTCATCGAGAAGCTTGATGAAATGTTCGTACATTTCGTTTACAGTCATGTTTATATCGAAAAACTCATTCCAATCAATGATTGAGAGCAGAGAGTTAATTTTTCCGTAATCAGCTTTACGGAAATTTTTAACATACTTTGCTATTTGCTCCTCAGGGACCAACATTAATTTGAATGAGAAGGCAGAATGATCTGAGTTGCCGTAATTTGGCAAATGCTCGACATTCTGCACAACTGAATCTGAATTCGAAAGAAGTAAGTCAAGAAACGCGTCTTTTCTAGTTGGCTTTTGAATGAGTTGAGCAAGCCCAATTTCATCGCAACATTTGATGAAATCTGCACTTGTTCCATTGTAGTGCTGCGTAGCTTTTGGCCATTTGATCTCGGGAAGGTTAAAGTCTCCAACTATTACAGTTGGATGCGCACATTTCGTATAGTCATCGAGTTTCTCCCAAATGAGCTCGCTACCAGCTTGTGAAAGTGCGGGAACACGGTAAAGTAAAATAATCCGTGTGCTCTCTGTTCCGACTCGAAAATCGACGACAAGGATCTCATGCGAATCTGGTTTAGATTCCGAAAAAACAAGTTTCGAAACAATACTGCAGTGTATGATCATACATACACCACCGCCACGTTTTTTGCCCCTGTCGCACCTCATTACACAATAGTTGCTCGAAAACGCCCCTAGTATTGCCCCATCGGGGTCAGATTTGCGCAGCCATGACTCAGTGAAACAGTAAACGAAATACTCATTCGCCTCTAACTGCGACTTCAAACAGCTATGATTCACCTCGTTTAAAATCGATCGAATATTCGCGTATATCACAGTAAGTTTAGGAGGCTCAGCACACTTGCTTACACCTCTCGTATTCAAAAAGGAGAGTTGAGCATGGATGAGGGAGGCCGGCCATAAGTCGAAGACGGAGAGGAAGCCTGAGTGTCATCAAGGCGATAATCACGGTAGTTCGTCACCCGGGAAGCCGGAGGACGAGCTCCGTAACTTCCGCCCGTGATGCCACTCCGACCCCTCTCAATCGACGATCTTTTGGCTGCGGATTTTGGACGTACATAATAATAATAATAATAAATAATAAAAATAAATAATAAGGTTACTGGATTAATTTGTAATATGATAGTTTCTTAACAATTACAGACTATTCGGACAAGTTTCATCGTTGAAATTGTGATTCAAAAAGCGTGCATTCCATTATTGCACAATTTTGGCATTCTCAGAGATCGAGTAGTGAAGAAAACGTTGAATGAAGATGTGAGTTACCGATTACAAAAGTAGCAAATTATATTCTTCTGATCTGTTCTTGACAAGCTTCTTTGAAACTATTTATTTCCATTGTATTGCAAATTTACTGAAAAAATGAATGAATGAGTGAGTGAGTGAATGAATTCTACAGTATTCGAAAAAAACTCATTTGATTCGCAATCAGCTCAAAGCGTCACTAGCGAAAAAACAAAAGAACACTGACCGGACGCTTCATCCTTTCAGATCGTCACTTTCACGATTCCAGTGAGAAATCGACGAGATCCCGTCGTTCCTTATCTCACTGAGGCGATGAGCGAACGTATTGGCAGACTGGACATTGAAAACGTGCGAAACATGGAGGAGTTGAGGTTTGAAGAAGGGGTCTGCTCTAGAGTTCGGCATACGGTCTCGTCATCGCAATCTCGTGATTTTTCACAGTCTCGCCATTTCACGTTCTTTTTTACCGGATGTTGTTAGGAGAAAAATGGAAGATTGAACTCTAATTTACGACAGATTCATTCGGAAGATGCTCGGCAATGCGAAAATTGACAAGCTGAGATGTGGAGCTGATTCCGTGATGCAATTTTGTGGAGCTGAGTTCTGGTTTGTTTGTTTGCAAAAAGAGAACCATCGAAAAACAACCTTTCAAACTTCAGTAACTCAGTAAAAACCATTCAGCTCCGAGCTTCTCATCTTCATCAAGGAATCCTCGGTTAACTTCCTGAGTTTCGGCAGTTGGGGCCAAATCATTCCCGGCGATCCTGGTTAGATTGTTATTATTTTTGTTTTTAAATGTATTTAATTAATTAACAATTAATTAATTTCAGACGCCTTCGCCGATCAGCTAATAGCCAGCTGCAGCGATGCCATCCTTTCCGGGATGAGCAAAAAAGTGCGATTCAATGAATTCCTCGGGCTCACAAATGCCCAGTGGATGGAGAAATTGGCACCGTTCTCGGCTTATTTCAACGAAGTTCTCAATCCAAAGACAGACAATATTCTGGATCAGAAGATATTCGAAATTCAGTGGGACAAGAGCCGGCAAGAGCCATTATAATATATTTTTTCTTCCTTGAAAAAGTAGAATTGCACATTTTTGCTAGATAAAGCAAATGAAGAAGTGTGTATGTGCCCGCCTTGCGTGAGCCATAATTATCGTTATAAAAAAGATGATTAAATAGTAACAAGGGATGGAAGAGCCTTTATAATGCTGTTTCTCTTCAAAAGTAGAGTTGATCATTTCTGCAAGATAAATCATTGTTGAAGTTGCAACATTGTGTTGGTGACGTGGTTATCTGTCGCTTTAAATTACTATGGACAATTTCGGTCCCTTATAATAGAAAGCCCTCTGCAAAATCGAATAAACGAGGGACTAGACGTTCTCACCGCAAAAGCGTGCTCCTATTGGAGTGCTATTTGTGTGTAGTCGTTACTCTGGTGACTCATACCCGCGCCCCGTCCTCACTCCCTCTCTTTCCCTCCCTCGTTCTCCCCCTTCACTCCCTGCTATTTCTCCGTTTCCACCCATGGTTTCGTCTCAGCTAGCCGTTTTCTTGCACAACAAGCCGCCCCCTTCTTTAGGACTTGCTATTTAATCAAGAGACGTTGCCTGAGGCGTTCTTGCTCACTCCTCCAATTCACATTTTCAAAGAGCTAGAGCGCGTTCCCTAGTGTCTTATTGTCTCTCTTTGGATTCATCCTACGTCATACGTCATAGCGCTAATCGCATTGTGAGTATTCAATTTCTGCTAGAACGCATCACTTGCGTAGTCTCCATGTTGTTTGGCGTCCCATTTCGTCATAAAGCGCACGCATTCTGATTAATTGTTCATCACGTTTGCATGTGTTCTTCACTCGCCTATTCGTATCGATTTACGAGAGCTATTCGAGAAAATATATCGCTACAGATGTCCGTCGACGTCGTGGAATCAGCTCTTGCGACAGCGAGGTTAGATTCATTTGTAATTTCCACGACCAAATTTGCCGAGTCTAGTCCATCATTTCGGTTGTCATAATGACAAATGCGACAGTTCATTCCGCTTGACGTTGTTGTAGCATGAAGACCGCAAATTGGCCATGATTGTGGAAGCAACTTCACCTTATTTTGTTATTCAGTCTCATGGATCGTCTCCTCTCGCCCATCGAACGACTGCCCTGGGGAGTGCTGGATGCAATCATCGAATATGTGCCCGAATCCATGCACAATCTGCGATTGGTCAGTCATTTCGTTTGAATGTGCGCCCCAAAAGAAAATCAATATCGATATTAGAGTCAAAAAGATTTCCTGAAGGAACTTTATTTTTGGGCGAGGCAACAGTCGCTTTGAATTTGAGAAGAATGGTGCGAAAACTACGTATGAAAAGGTTGAGCCACGAGTTTTTTTTTAAAAATAGGCACTTTTGTTGTTCTAAGCATTTTTGGAAATTGATTACATGTGTGCCTATAGGAGTATGAATTAGCTGTGAAACACAACGGCTTCGGTATTTTTTATGTAAAAAAATAATAATGTCATGGGAAAAAAGAAAATGTTAATTTTAATTTGAGATGACACTCCTTGCAGGCGTCAAAGGCAATGAAGAACCTCGTCGACTCTTACGTCTTCTCCGTGCCCAATCTCGTGCATCGAATGGAGATCAAGGGAGCCGTGGAGGGAGAGGTTAATAATTCTAAATTAATTATCTAAATGTTTTAATTTACCTAAAATGGTTTGCGCCCAACAGATGTGAATCCCAGTTGCGCATCCATTTCTCAAGGGAGCCGTGTGGGATAAGTGAGCGATAGCACTGTTATCGTGAGATTATTTTCCATTCCACTCGTAGCTGAACTTTGCCAAACGTTCGAGGGGGCGGAGATAGGGAAGAGGCCGGGAGGAGGCGGTAGATCAAGTGTCCTCCTCCCCCTTCCTTCCCACCTTCCTCTCTCCCAGTCAATCGATAGCTCGCTAACCAGCACATCTCATTTGCTGAGCATTTCAAACACACAATATCTGACCAGAAGAGTTGAAGCAGAGAAAAGAGGAAACTCATTTTTGAAATATTCACAGGCCTCTTCTGCTGGCACGTTTCACATCGCGATGGAGGTCTATCCAGAGATGGCAAATCGATTCGAGCTGCAGCTGAAACTGGTCAGCCTTTTTAATAATACCCTTTTCTAGGACTCAATCTCAATCGTGGAAGATAATAATTAAGAAAAAAAATCGTTTTAGATGTGAGGTTGGTATCTTAGGAAGCTCATTTGTGTTCCAATCCCAGTTATAATAATAGAGAAATAATGAACAATAATATAAATAGAATAAATAATAATATGTTTTAGATGTGCACCCGCTACGTCTACCCAAACGAGCTCATCCGACGCGATCCTCCCAATGGAATATCTTCGATGCTGGTAAATTGTAGAGATTGGAATCGATATCGGTATCAAATCGCTTACTTCTTCGTCTCTCACATTTCCATTCTGTATTAATTTTTTTCAAATATTTTTCATGCCGTCTCGTCATCGAGCTTGCAATCCTAGAAAATGTTCTTTCCACATGAAATCATTGAAATTACTGTACAACGATACTGCAGAGCTTTATAGCCATTTTAGCAAGAGAATTGCAATTGTTCATTTCAGGTGTACCGGGCCACAGCCACCACCGCCGATTGGCAGGCGCTCGTTAGCAGTGTGAAACGAACAGCGCACACAATAAGGTATGTTCCGAGGTTGGGGGGGGGTTATGGTTGCAGTTTCGATGCCATCCTCCCCCATCCTCTTCCCCTCTCGCCCTCTCTTGGGCGAGGACCTCATGGGGCTTAGGGTGGAGCCGAAAGTGCGGTTAGGCAGGAGCTATCAGCCTGAAACGAACTGCGCACACAATAAGGTACGGTGCGGATCCAAGACATCGAACCCTCTTCCCTTCTATCTCTCTGTAGGGCGAAGTCATCGAGGGGCTTAGGGTACTGCCTGCGGTTAGACAGGAACACGTTATTAGCGTGAGAAGAGGTATAAAAAAGAGTTGCATAGAAATAAGAAGTAAACATGAAATCCGTGCCTGGCGCTTAACCTTTACTCGAATAAAAATTCACTGCATAATGACAGCGAAAGAAGTCTCTCATTGATGTCAGGTTGAATAGGCCGGGAAAAAGTAATGATCGCGAAATGATCTCTCCGTTTCAGATCAGTAGACGTCGAAAATTGCTCAGACGACCCTACTCGGACGATGGTATGGATGTTCCTGTGCGGAGTGAAGATGAGGAAACTCGTGTACAGATCTAACCGGTTGAATGAGGAAGAAGTGTGAGTTGGGATGGCAAGCCCGGGACAAGGGGTCTATCTGAGACGCTATTTGAGAGAGCATGGGATCGGGTCAGACAGGAGTGAACTAGATGTGCATGCTCGTGTACAAAATCAACCGATTAAATGAGATGGAAATGTGAGTCGGTAAAAATACATATATCCGAAAAATTGAGTGAAAAATGGCACGGGCTAGGGTTATCGAACTATTTTTGTAATGATTTTCAAAGGGAAGATAAAGCTTTCCAGTGGAAACCTTCACTCGCTCATCCGTGTGCACGAAACCGAGATGCTCAGCCTGTATGTGAAGGAGATTGCGGTTGAGGATCCAGGTGAGAGATCCCAGAGCCTCAATTTGGATTTGCCTCGGCATCAGTTTAGCCCTCTGATACCCCATCTGGATCAGCGATCAGCGTATCAGTCTGGCAAAGTCAAGTTCAAAGTAGTTCGAAGCACCGTAGAATTTCCTCTTCTTTCTTCCTAAGAATATGGCTAACAAGCACATTTCGTTTGAATAGCATTTCAAACGCATTGTATCTTGCAGCTCAAGTCCTGCTCGGCCTGTCCTCCCGGTGGCCTCTGCAAACACTCCACCTCCATCAACTGTCCGTTGAGGGTGTTGGGAAGGAGGAGCGATACTTCTTGGGAAGGAGAGACTACGACTGGGCGCCTACCATTCTGGCCATGTTCGACGACAGTGACAATGAGTGAGTTATTTCCTCATTTTAGTCTAAAAGTAATCGCATATTTAAGATTGAACAAGTTGTGCATCGAGAACTCGGCTTATCCTCACTTTCTCACACAGGAGAGCGTGACTAGTCTGTGCGAGGTGAGCATTTTTTCCTCATCATCCTGATTAGGGCTGTCAGTGTGAAGAATTCGTCTCTTCATTCTGCGTGCTCTCTCGTATCTCTGACCGGCGAGAGAGCACGCGGACTGAAGAGACCAATTCTTCAGCCTGACTGATCTAGTCCTGCCCAATGCCGGCAAGGAAGGCTCCGGCAGGGGAAAAAAGAGTGAACCTCGAAAACTACCATGAATACTACCCGAGCCTGTCAATATTTCAGAGCCTCCCCAACGTCGGCAAGGAGGTGTGGTTCGAATCCACACTTCACCTGCCTTCCACGGATTGCTTCTCGTCGAAGATAAATGGACACTACGTGAAAGGTGAATAGAGTTTCAAAGATAACGCAGCTATTTCCTTCATTCATTAAATAACAATTTGTTTCCGACCAGACAACCAGTTCCCTGTACTTTGAAAGGAAATCTATTCTAGAAATCTAAATCTAGAATCTAGGATCGAGAAATCTAGGAAATCTATAGTTACTAGCTCGTTGAATTTCAATGTCAATGAAGGTGTGGTTGGGATGGAGGCATGAAATGATTCCCCTCAGTCCGTGTGTTCTCTCATCTCCATGACCGGAGAGATAGCGAAATCATTTTTTTGTGATGTCAACAGAATGAGCTCTTTTATTCTTCAGCCGGTGGCCGCTTCCTGAGCATCAAGCACGCGACCAGAGTCAATGAGCCATTGGAGAACTTTTAAGACGAAGAGAGGAATAATCCATGCGATTATACCTTGCAAACATTCCGTAAAACACGCGTTGATAGACAATTGGTTATACTTCCTTATGTCCCTTTCTGCTATCCCAGCAGACTTGAGAGATAAATATTTATTTGTGTTATTCGTCTGACAAAATACAGTTTACATCTTTATGATACATCCTTTGAGCATCTCTCATCATCAATAGGGAGCAATGCGGTATTCCGCCTCGATGAAACCACGGCCCTTGAGACCATTTGCAGTCTGTAAATATATGAAAATGTAATGGATCATGGATCTATCAGTAAAATTAAAACGATTAAATAAATATAATACCTCGACAGTGACCATATTCTCGTCAATGTACGTTTCCAACTTCTCACCAAGTTTCAGGGAAACCGTCTCGATGATGTTTATCTAAATTATCGAGATTACTTTCTTGACGGAAAAACTATTTTGTACAAAGCGTAGCTGCCTTCCTATGCATCTTATCTTACTTTTTCGAACAATTACACTAAGGAATGCCTCACGGAAAGCATCAACTACTGTTATTCTATCAGAAACAAGAATCGTTACCTTGACATCATACTTGACTCCTCCGGCCTCGAAGGAGTAGTTGAAATACTGAGGGAATTCGCCCTTGACCTCACCGACATCAGCCAGATTCAGATGGATACGGTCGACGGCGTGCGTCTTACCGTCACTGAGATGTAACTTAGCACTACGATAAGTAAAGCAAGCATTAAATAGGCTTTGTCTCTAAGTGCGTCTGTAATTTGTCTCAGAGCAACGAAGTAGGAGATTCAGATGGATACGGTCGACGGCGTGCGTCTTGCCGTCGCTGAGAAGTAACAAATCACAAGATTTTTCAGTCAGTTTGTTTGCATTTTTTGCATTTTTTGCCTGTTTTTCTGTCTGTATCTATGCTAGTTGGTAATGCCTCATTGAGTAATGACATCAGCCAGATTCAGATGGATGCGTGCGTCTTGCCGTCACTAAACTGTTTCAAAAATGG
This sequence comes from Pristionchus arcanus, assembly GCA_900490705.1. NCBI lineage: Eukaryota > Metazoa > Nematoda > Chromadorea > Rhabditida > Neodiplogasteridae > Pristionchus > Pristionchus arcanus. The sequence continues at coordinate 327,606 of LS487350.1, forward strand.
CTGTTAGGATGAAGAAGGCGTTTCTTCATTCCTCGCGCTCTCTTGAACTCTGAAAGGTGAGAGACTGGAAAAGAAGAGACCTATACATCCTGACAGCCCTCATTTCGATCTGCTTGCTCACTCGTTTTTGTTATTTTTTGTGCAAGGGCAGCCAAGAAACAAACCGTTCAGCAAAGGTTCAGCTCAATTTACTCACGGCGTCACAACGTAGCCAAACTCGAGCTGCGTGAACACAGTCTCAGGCATGGAGATCAGTGAAGTATGAATACATGTGCCGTCGTCCAGATGGTAGATCATCATGATGTAACTGAAAAAATGTCATTTGATCGAAATTACAAAGCATTAGCCCTCTTAACCATCCTAAAGATAGATTTTTTAGCGTATTCTGCATAGGAGCGCCTGATGAGCGGTACAGTAGCGCAAAATGTTCGCATGGGCCATGGCATTCATGTTTGGCGACTAGTCTCCCTAGGGGTGGGGTGCGCCGTCTCGGGCATGGAGATCAAGGAAGTGTGAATGCAAGTGCCGTCGTCCAGATGGTAGATCATCATGATGTAACTGAATTATACTTATCTGGACGTCATTCGCACTTTTAAATGATGGGCCGATGCAATCATACACCATTAAACTCCCAAGTCACCTATTGCTAGAAGGTATGGAAGGCAAGTGACTATCCTGCACAGACATTGTGATAGCACGTGTGAACTACCGCTTGGCTATTGCAGAAATTCGAGCCCCCTTCAAACCGAACCGTCTCAGATCGCTCCAGTTCCTGTACGCAGTGATGGTCTGGTCTCGCATCGATGTCATTCTTATGTTTAAATGATGGGTCGATGCCATCACACACCATCGACGTTCCCAAATCACCTATTGTAAGAACTACGATATAGATAATCGGGCTCTGTTCGAATAGACATTGCCCATGGAAACAGACATTGCCCATCACAATAGATATTGCCCATCACAATAGACATTTCCCAAGATGTGCCAAGTCATGTACAAAGTTGATGCTACCAACAACAACTGGATACAATTAAAAGAACATCAAAACAACTATAATAGAATCGAATCGAAATTAGGTTTATAATTAGTGCGCCTTCCACCTCCTTTGCTTACGTCCCCTGCCTCTCCCACTTCTTTTATCTCCACATCAAGAGCGTTTCGTAGAACTTCTAGCACCACTTCTGCACCTCCCGTTAGAAGCTGATGTTAAAGAGGAGTGCCAGGAAGACCCCTAATTGTAAATCTAAATTCGATGCGATTCTAGTTATGTTGATGTTCTTTGTTGCTGTCTCCAAATTGTTGAATGAAGATACTTGGTACATGACTTGGAACATCTTGGGCAATGTTTATTGTGATGGGCAATGTCTATTTCCATGGGCAATGTCTATTCGAACAGAGCCGATAATCGACTAGCTGTGCGCCAAGGAACCCTTTTGCACCGTCAATGAGATAGCACATGCAAAACTATGATAGATAACAGGCAGAGAAAACAGCCAGCATTCGTGCCATCTCCCTTCAACCGTACCGTCTTAGATCGCTCCAGTTCCTATACGCAGTAATAGTGTGATCTCGCATCGATGTCATTCTCACGTTTTCTGTTCTCTCCCCGCCGATCGTGAAGGAGCCCTCCATGAAGCCGAACTGGAAGACAAAACGATTTGATATTGAATGATGATCTTTTGGTATCTCAAAATCATCACACATACCATCCCTTTGTAGAGTTTTTAATTCTCTCAACCTTATCAGTCTGAAATCGTTCTGCAAACCAATACTGATCTAAAATGAAAAAAAAATGATCTAAAATGTTTCTGAAACTTATTCAATATTTCCTTCATTTTTAGTTTAAGTTTCCATTCCATTCAGTGTCCAACAATTTGTGAAATTACCTGCTCATAATGTGCCTGATGAGAGTCCTTTAGTTTCTGGAACAGCTCTCTCGACCATGGTTCCTTGGCTAGAGAGTGAGCGATGGCTGTTGGCGAAATGCTCCGATCGAAATCGTAGTGGTCGCCTGAAGGATCTCTTTTATCACTTTCAACAATCATGTTTTTTTCACAATCATCGCAATTTTTCGCTCGAAAACACTCTAAACTGTCTGATACATCAAGCCAACATTGCAAAATCACCCTAAGAGCTAAATGCTAGAGCGAGTGAGCTATTGCTGTGGGAGAGATGCTCCGGTCAAAGTCGTAGTGATCGCCTAAATCAGTCTTTCATGGTCCCAATATCATCAAGTGTTGCTTTTTTTCTGGTATCTATCAGCTGCATTCTATCTCGAGAAAAGGGGTGTCAGAGTGAAGAATGCGTCTCTTCTTTCACCGATCAGAATGACGGGAGAGTATGTGAAATGAAGAGACGATTTCTTCTTCACATTCGAGAAGTTCGTGCGAAACGAAGAAAAGGAAAAGGCGGGATAAGAGAAGGATTTTTTCTCACCGAAATTGGTCCACGTGAAGTCGATCGTTGCAGGGATCAGTTCCACACCCTTCAGATTATCTTCCGAATCGGGTCCAACTGTTGTGAAGACTCGCTTGCCGGTGGCGCGAACCATGTTGCCTGAGAGGTCAAAGAACGAACATCGACAAATTCCTGGTAGATTATATTTTTGGAGACTCCTGCCTGACCGATGAGAAAGAATTCACAATGAGGAGAGGCACTAGGCCGATTTGTTTTCACTAATCAAACTGAAACTGACCATTGTATGAAACACTCCACTTCTTCATCGGCTCAACGCACTTCACCCGCCATCCGCTTTTTGTTGCCCACTCGGTGGAAGAGGTGGTGCTCTGAATTAGGAGATTCATCAGGGCAATTGATATTGATAGTCTTTGATTTATCACAAAATTTTGCATAGAAAAGTAAACCGAACCCATCCCGATACCAAACCCTCTACCCTACCTCCACATTCGTGTTCCACAGCATCTCGGGCGCCATGAACGTGCCCTTCCCAGGGATTCGAAGGAGGGAAAAGAGATTGATGATGTTATCCTTCCGCTGAGCTGTGCCGATGGTGAAGTAGTAACCTGTAATCAACAGCTTGAGCATGCCAGCAAGCAATGGGAGATTTAGAACTAACGTATGATAACGCAAAATGAAATGACCGAACTTGTTCGGCAAAGCCGAGACAAATGCCCTACCATCCTTGTTGGAAGCATCAAAGAAGACTGCTTCCGCGGGGCTTTCCTAAATGTGCCAAGTTAAATTCACATAGTAGTTACACTAGGATACCTTCACCCTGATTGCTCAACGTACCTTATCAGCAGGGAAGGTGTGCTTCGATTCGAGATTTTCGATCGATCTGAAGCCCGCGCCACCGAATTCCGTGTTCATTAGATCGTCCACCTTCAATTATTGTTATTGTTTTAGATACTTTATTATCTGTTTTAGAACTCTCACCCGGTAACAATTTTCAAATGAAACTTATTCTGGTCCATTTTATTTCATAACGCACAAGTGATGAAGCATTCACTCGAACTCGTGCAATTTCTGTAGTTTGTATCAATATTCTGTTATAGTCAACGCAGGCGATAAAGGTGTTGACTCTTTTTCTTATCTTTTCGCATACCTAGCGAAGAGTATCACACGATGCTGACTCACTCCCTTATCAAATTGCATAGTTAGCAATGGGTATCGCAAGGTTCGAAGAAGACAATGCAAGCAGAAGAGATAGTATCGATTGGACAGCAAGAATCTACGTAAGTTCAGGTGTATGTCGTGGATATGACGATCAAGACTCAATCAGTGATGTATGCATCACCTTTCGACTAATTGTAAGCATCCGATTCATCCACAATTCCGTGAGGTTAGGATCCATTACTGATCTAGGATCATACCTTGTCAGTTTCCTTTGCCGTCTTGCTCTGCTTGCGGTCGATGAGGAAGCGAATGAGGTGGAACTTGAGCCAGTACCTGAGAGTAGAAGATTCATTATCAAGCATCATCAACGGTGGAAATTTCCCACTCAACGCCCCACTAAGAACAACTACTGAAACCAGCAAACGATGACCACTGAGTCATTTTGCCTTGACTATTTTCGAGAAGTGAGTGATGTGCATTCTTACAAATAGCAGAAGAAGGTAGTTGTGCTAGCCTCACCACTTGCCCGGTTGCGAGTACACTTGCAGCACTTTCTCGGGGTCGGGCAGTAGGAAGTAGTAGATCCCACATGCTACCCCTCCGGTGAGCAAGAGCGTCCACAGCATACTGGAATTGAGTTCGACAGTCGTAAAAAACAACAACTGTGCAATATTGAAAGCTCTGTACGTCGCTATTGAAAAGCTGATGCGTAAATGAAAGGCTCTAAGAATCTATGCGTGGTCATTATGCAGTTACAAATCTGTAATCATTGCCGAGAAAGGGTTATTTTATGCGAGCGAGGGAGGATTATATTATGCGCCCTTCAACCCTCTCTTATCGATAAGATAAGCACTATGTAGCAGACTGTTGACGAGAAAATTTCATGAAAATTATTATTGACTTTTGACTATCGTTCAGAGAATGTACCGCCGATGATCAGCATTTAAATGAGCTTGGTGAAGAATTTGAAATTGAGCTGGACGGACGGGATAGTTTCCGTTCTTGACTTCGGACATCGGGACACTTCGATATTGTATTACCGAAAAAAGAGAACAAGAAAAATCATCTCCTCAGTATCACTTCATTAATACTCCGAATCTTTGCTGGAAGATAGAATAAAAGCATTTTCCGTTTCCATAACGTTTGAATGCATCCCCGATGTTTACCGATGATATCGCAAGTGTTTCGCTGCTCTTTCGATCTATTGCACCGACGGATTGTCTGTAACTCTCATTTCGCAATATTCTCTCGCTTCTCTTACTGGGAAGAGATAAGGCAAGCTTAAGAGGCGAGAACATTCCCCATTGCACCACAGCGTTGTGTGTTGTGCAACAAAACGGCCTCGCGATGAAGTGAGTCACTCTCTCGCCAGAGTTGCTACGCATTTCCCCTATCAAGAGAGGAATAATGAAGTGTCTCTATCTAGCCCTAGTTTCATCGTCGCTTATGCTTTGAGCTAAATTGCTATATAAATTTTTGTTGGTCTGTATTTGCGTTGATGATTCATGCACGCGCTACGGTTGCGATTTCACTTCACGTGTGACTTCTTTTCCAACATTGACACCTCACCACAATCCCTTTTCAGTCATGGAATCCGATCTTGTCCTCCTCGAATTATTACCGGAGGAACTTCTGTTTGAAGTGCTCGATCGCGCTCCCGAGGCAGTGCTCGCAATGAAAATGGTTTGTGTGTTGCCAAAGTTATCACCTCTAATTCTTTGAGATTAGTAACATTTCAGATCACAATAATTAATTTCAGACATCAAAGGCGCTCAAGGAGCGCGTTGAACGATACGTTTCTAGTGCAAGAAAGCGACGCCTGATTGAGATGATGTTCATTGGGTCGGAGGCGAGTTGGATAGATATGAAAATTAAATTAGGACTAATATTATTTATCGTAAAATATTGTTGCTTTGGTCTGAAACAGTCTTATTCGAATAATACAAGTAATACGATGATCCAATATTATTTCACTTCAGCATGAAAACGCGTCGACAACAATTACGATGCATGTTTCTATCAAGAGGACGGATCTTTTTGAAATGCGATTGAGGCTGAACGGATTTGACCAATCTACTATCTCTCGCTATGAATGTGATAGGAATAATACAGTAAGTACATGGAGCATTTGCCCAGAGTACCATTTCACATAGCACATAACAAAATGCGTTGCAAGCTAAGGAAACTGACGGGAACATAAATAAACAATGATAGAATGAGTTTCAGATTTACGAGATGAAATTGGAAGCCGCTGATGACCTTGACCATAAAATGCTTGCCCGGTTGAATACGTGCATGGGAGGATTGCCGGCATCAACACCTGATACGGTAATGTAAAATTAATCATAATCAAATTTAGTTGTGAAATGATAAGAGCTGAGGAAAATAAGTTTAAAGAATTCTTAGTAGGTTATCTAGACCCAACACCGAAAGAATTTGAAAAATTCTCAACCGGTTTTCGCAATCAATCAATAAATTTATAACTCCAGAGTCGTCGGACAATCGGCAACGTGTATGTTGGCAGTAGTTCCGAGAAACATTCTCTGCTCTTCGCTAGGCTCACCGAAGGATTGAATATCGGAACGCTCTCCTTCGAAGAATCGGTTTTGACCGATTCTCATGTGTAAGCCATGTTTTCATGCCTCCGTTTAGACCGAACATTAGATCATTCAAAAGGAATCATTGACTATTTTGCAGCACTTTTGTCCACAAAGCAATCCAAGATCACAAAGTTCATCGACTCGATTTATCGCTGATAACGAATTCAGTTTCCAACACAAGTAAGTTGTCTAGCAAACCATTTTTAGCGTTCAATAACACCATTTAGAAAAAGCTCTGCTCGAATTCTCCACTCACGTACAATCGATACGACTCAACCAGCGAGGCGTCTGGGACCTTGACCCGGGTGCGATTATTGCTATTATTTTTCAAAATTACATTGATTATCGAGGTTATTTAAGCTTTGAGCAGTAATATCATGAATTTTTCCAGCTGCCAGCCACATGTTTGGCGTTAGAGACAGCGATTGGCCGGCAATCGTACTGGCAATGTTCGCTGAGTCTCGGAAATTGGACAAACTTATTCTCGACAATCATCCCTATTCGGATTTTCTCTCTGCTGAAAGTGAGAATGTGCTGAGAAAGGTGAGTGAAAATATGATTTTTGCTGAACAAATGTCTTGAAATACAAAGATATCCTTAGAGTAATCCAAGCCAATTTATTCGATAATTGAAAGTATTTCAGGAGCTGCCCAAACTTCCCAAGAAAGTCTGGTTGGAATCGCGTCGGAAGCATCGGCCAGAAGAAAAATTGATCAAAGTAATGGAGAATGGATATCGTGTGCGAAGTGGGTCTTTAACTTATGTCGCTACTGCACATCTAAAGAAAATATATGAAAATGAAGTATGAAGTATAATTTTTTTCAATTATATAATGTATTTTCAGCGTTGAGAAACGCGTGTGAAATGAAGCATCTCGAGTGGGAACCGTATCAGTATCGAAGAGCAAAGTAGTCTACTGTGTGTATGTTTGATGTTCGTTGTATTATCCTTGATTCGTCATCCATTCCCCTCCACTCGCTCAACTGAGAAGAAACCATAGTAATTATCCTTGATTCGATCGATAAAGCTTGACTGTTTTCCGTTTGCTTTTTGCAGTTATAAATTTCAGCGTTTTCTTATGCAGAAGTAGAGTCAAGATAACAAGCTCGAATTTTATGCAAATAAATATGAACCGACTTTATCAATTTACGAGGATCAGCAATAGATGAAAAATGAGCAAAAGTATTTGACAACGTTAAATTTTCCAGTCAAGTAGATCACATAGACTGATCCTGCAAGGGTGTAATAGTAATGTACCGTACAACATCCGCCATCATTGGTACGTGAAATGTTGTCAATTGATAGAGTCCGACTTGAAGATCAATATTCTCTTCTTTAAAAAAAGATGAAACATGTATTTTCTTATTTGAAGAATGAAATAGCTAAAAACAGTTTAGAATGAAATATTATTTTCTATCGACCCACAACCATTTTTTAATTGTCTTAAACTTAGGTTACCTTTAGCAAATTCTGAACTTCCGCGAAAGAAAGATAAACTTTAGAATAGAATTCTAAACGTATTTGGCTGCATTTCGATTTTTCTACACTGAGCAAGGCTCGAATAATTGCAACAGGTCCGAGATCCGTAAAAGATGAACTGCTCATTATGATTGAGAGTTTGTTCACAAGGTTAGAAATTTGCGAAAGCCACCCGAAACACTCTAAACACGATTGGTTGCTTCGTTTTCGCGATTTATTAGTAATTAACCTTTAGTGAGCAAATTTGGAGAAAACCTTAAATGTTCAGCATTGCAATCCCTCACCAAATGATGATATGAATTGCTAAAATGAAGTTGCTTCAAATATATTTATGAATAAACTGACAAGTCATTATATTCTTTACACATGATAGAGATCTCACTAATCGATTTCCCGATTACGAATTCTGAGCAAATGCGAATTATTTCATCCGAACAATTTGACAATTTTAGAGGTTGAAACTCTGTTCTTCCAATTAGAGGCTTCATATAGTCGAGGAAATTCTTAACTTGCTCAGGCTTCATAGTTGCATTTAGGAACTAAAAAAAATACTATCTCGAATCAATCAATAAACACATATTCATTATAATGGACTCACTGAACAATTTGCATTCATGAAGAAGTGGGGCATTTGAAGCTCTTTCGTAATGCAATTTAAGGCCCTCCTCCATAGCACGCACTTTCCACGATTTTCGATACAAAAAGTCAACACTGCAGAGATTTTTTTGATAGATGATTTTAATACATTTCATACCTGCGTATAAACGATCTCCATACACCTTGCGCATTTCACACGAGAACGACCTCACAACCGTTTGTTGATTTATTACAATCGACAAGCTCGCAAGCGTACTGGCTGATTTGCACACCTAAAGATGAATATATGGGGGTGTGATTACAATGACTCGTATCCTATAACTAGTTGAGCGACTATTGTAGATTGAACTATATCAATAATAGGAAATCTAACGTTAAATGCATAAGTTGAAACGGTTTTTAACTTTTGCATCGTTCAACTTGTCGTTGGATACGAGCTATAGTAAGTCCACCCCCATATATATATGGCAAATTTAAATGTATAACCTACCTCTCGCAATCGCAGAATCGACTGATTATCAACATAGCTTAGAATCTTAGACTTTGCTCGAGCATTTCCAGGAAATACCAGAATATTTACGGACATCACGTTTAAATATAATATGAACGTAGCGATGCTAACGATAACAAAACGATATTATAGCGTCGTTTATTGAAAAATGGCGCGCAAAACCACAGCTCGCGGGTCCTTTCTATCTTATTTTTTGGGAACCCGCTGGCAGTTCTTAAAGAAGGAGTAAACTCCAACATCGAGGAAGCCCTTCCCCTGTGCGATAAAGGGGGGAGAGTGACAGACGGTCATCTCCCGTCCCTTCCCTTCTCCTGGGTAGCGTATTTTGTTATTTTACGACAGCGATAAATTGCTCGGGAACGAGATTGACTTTGCCGAGCAATAGTTCTTAACGATCAACTTTATCAGCGTTAACAATATACAAAGTTTTAAATTAGGTAACATGAACATAACATCAAAATTAAAGTGCATTCCTACTCAACTTCACAATGCTTGATCCTGATTAACCTTTTATTATTCCTTCCGCCGAAATTTGGAGTGAACACTTTGTAGGCACCGACTTGAGCATCTATTGGCCCTGCTATAGTGCGATACTGAATAAGCACTTTTCGAGTTGTAAAGGGGAGCATCTGAAATTATTGATTAGTTTTTTTTTGAAGTAAGCACATATTATGATACTTCATCGAAAACTCTACCTGGAGTATCTTCTCAACTTCCAACAGCGAAAAATCAACATTATCTAAGAATGTAATGTACAATAAGTTGCACTTCTTGCTTTCCGCACTGAGCAAAGCACGAATGATTCCCATTGGAGTTAGGTTCGGGCCGATTGAGTCCATAGCATTGATGTGTAGTGTGGCCACCATGCTTGCTATTTGCAAAATCCATTTAATACTTTCTGGAAAATAGTTCGCCTTATTTCCGAAATTCAGTAGCTAGTCACCTCGATCTAATATATTTACAGAAAACATGAGGCATTCGGGCCTGTACTGCATCATAACTTCGTGATATGTATTGCTAAAATGCATTGACTGTTTTGAAAAATAAAATAAAAATTAACTCACAACAGTTCACTGTCGTAGCATACACCGCAGATCGAAACCTTTTTGATAGATTTACAACTCAAAAAATTCGAGCACATGCGAATCACGTTTGGTAAACAATACGACAGTTTGAGTTCGCAAATCTCTGCTTTTCCAAAGTAGGGCTTTACGTAATCTAAGAATTTCTCCATGTCATTCATCTGCATAGCTACTCGCATGCTCTAAAACTCTGTTATTTGAAGAAAAAACATAATAAAAATATATTCATAATTTACTTACTCTGTACAATTGATATACTGTAAATCGCGGAACCTTCAACTTTTTCGAAATGCGATTGAAACACTTCTCCATACTGACCACATTCCACTGCTTTCGAAGGCGATATATAGCTCTGTATTGCATATTCGTGACAGATTTAATATTATCTGTCACGAATACGATTTAATAACTCACTTACCGATTTTCTCCGCATTATCCTGCTTCATTTCACACTCGAGCGCCACAATAACAGTATTTCGAGTTCTGATAATTGATAAGTCTGCGGATTGTTTCGTTGCTTTACTGATCTGAAGATTTTAAATTAAATTTAACATACTCACATGTGCTTTTAATACCTACCTCTCTCATTTGCCAAATCGTTGGATCATCCAAGAATCCAAGGATCTTTGATCGAGCATTTCCAGGGAGGTCCAGCAAGTTGACTGACATCTCTAAGAAATAATAGATGATAGAAACAGGTATTATAGCGTTTAAAAAAATAAATTGCGCGGGAAAATCCACAAATTCAAGAAAGAAACCAATGGAAAGTGATTCAAATATCAGCATCGATTCGTAACCAGATTGTTTCAGCCTACTCTTGCTGTCACTTCTCTCCTTCCACTCTTATTCTCACTCTATGCCACACCCTGAGAATGATAACACCACAGCAAGAGAGCGTTTCGAATTGAGAGAAACGAGAGGTAAAATCTCGAAACTGTCTCTCTCCCTCTTTTATTCGGCTCTCAATCCTTTGATTGATAAGCTGGGTTAGAGAGTATACACAACGAGGAGACGGAAAGATGGGGAGAGCGCTTGACAGCTCAAAACTGCGCCTGTCCTGGATTTACGCGTTCTCTGGTCTGTCAAGAGAGCATGCGAGAGAGGCTTGCCAGCGCTAATCCCTGCCATTCTCCCTTATCACTATCACAATCGAGAGTGAATCGCACTCTTCTCGGCGCTAAAGCTCTCTCATAGCTCAATTAACTCTCATAAATTTTAAAAAAGAAGTTATTTTCGCTTGTATTATTTTGTAAATCCCTGCCATTCTCACCCCCTATCACCCTCACATGCTCTCACAATCGAGAGTCTTCACTCCTTTCACGCTTCGCGCGGAGCTTCTCTCCATCTTGTTCGTTACGCCGTTTTCTCTATCGTCGTATCAGCTGTTAAATTTTGTTATTATGTTGACCTGGAGCCATTCCCCTTCCAGCCTTTTCAACAATGGCCTTATCTCTCCTCGAGAACCTTCCCGAAGAGCTTCTCTTCGAAGTGATCGACTACATTCCCGAGAGCATTCCAGATATTAGACAGGCAAGCAAACTCTGAACTTTCATATTTTCTCTTTTTAAACCTTTTTTTGGATAAATATAATTAATTTGAGGATAAATTTATGAATTTCAGGTCTCAAAAACCCTCAATGCTCGCGTGGACGCGTATGCTAGCAACTCAAGGTCGATCAGTCTGGTGGAAAGGCTTGATGTTGATCAGGTGAATAATAGCACTTTCAATCGTAATAAAACAACTAGTCGTTTATCTTGGAAATTATCCATCGCTATCCTTTCGTGAAGAAGGTTTCGTTACGATTGAGAGCCTAGTGAGTAATAAAGAAGCGCATACATTTATTTCGTCAACAAATGTCTATTTTATCGTTTTCTATGAACACAACTAAACAATTCTCCCATTTTGCACATTTTTGAAAATGTATTTATTATTGTAAAATTTATTCATTATTTTAGGGCGTAGATAACGAAGAAAATCCTGCGGCAGTGTGGATTAAAGTGAATATTGCGAAGAAGTGGAAGCCTCTTTTCGAACGTCGACTGGCGTTGAAAGGACTCTTCCATCCGATCGTAACTCGTGAATCTATGAACAGAGTGAGTCGTATTATTTATTTATTTATTTTATATTTACGCCAAGAATTTTTGTTCGCAATTTGTTCTATTTTTTAAAAAATTTTGCAATTTGTTTCAGATTTTAAAATTAAGCTATTCATCAATTTCTAATTTTTCAGTATAAACTAAAGTTCAAGTCATCCGACGATCCAGAATTGTTTACGAAATTGAATGCTTGCTTGGGCGGGCACCCCTCGGCATCAGGAAAGGTATACATTTTATCCACCGTAGAATTTGGGGATTTTATAGATTAAAATAGACTCAATAATCTGAAAAGGATATCCGTACAGAGATTCATGTAGATGAGAAGCTTGACGAAGTAAAACAACCGATTAAAAAAAATTTTTTTCAGAAACGTCTCACAATCCCGACCGTTTCGCCGAGCGATTATAATGACTACCGGATCGGTTATCTTCGCAAACTCACCGACGGATTCAATATTAGAAGCTTTGTGGTCGAATATCTCCCGATTTTGACGAACTATGATGTGTTAGTTATTTTTTTTTGGACCCTACCATACATCGTGGACCGAACCACATATAAATTATCGGTCCACGATATTTGATGGCCCACGATATATGTACACCGCCAAAATGTAAATAAAATATGGTGAAAATAAGGCAAATAATTACCATTTTGCAGTAACGTAATTCGCGAGATCATCGATGATTATAATGTGGACACTTTGTTTTTGAAATTCCATACAAATGAAACGAGCGATCCGAGTGAGCATACGTAATATTTATTGCAACTTTCACAATAGCGTTTTAAAAATATTCTATTATAATTATATCCAAATAAGTAGTTGGTAAAAGAGAAAAAATGCAATTTTACAGCTAGCGTCCTGCTCGAGTTTGCCTCTCGCCTGCACGCTATGAGAATCACACAAGAACGAATTCCAGGTAGGAAGGACCATGTCAGGCTCATCACCTATATCAGTTGAACGGGGAATCCGGAAGCTTGCACGTACCAAAATATGAATTTGCGCAGTAGAGCGGCCAGCTCGGCTATGACAAACTTGTGCAATTTTCAGGCCAACGCGGCGGCGACTGGCCCAAGCACATGTTCGGAGTGCGCAATCTGGACTGGGCCTCGATCATTCCCAGAATGTTCTCGGCTGAGAGGAAATTGGAAAAACTGGAGCTCGCATCGCACTATAATGCCGAATTCCTTTCATTGGAGGACCAAGCTGCGCTTAGAGCTGTGAGGGTGTTTTTCCTCCTTTTTTCCTTATCTCCTCGGTTCACACTTGGCTTATCATCTTGGAGTTAAATCAGGTTAGGGCTAGAATCCCAGTGGAATTCCAATAGAGTTACATCAGCTAGAGCTATCCCTAGGACGCACTCAGGGCGGAAAGTCTTCAATTTAATTCAATGTTTAGTCCGTAATGGTTATGGTATCATGAGATAAACGACATAATGGGTGAGCAAAGAAGCAGCACTGACATTAAAGTCTGTTAATAGGGACAGAGCTAACGCAATTGACGCCCGGAAGGTAACACAATTGTACCGTATGTGTCAATGCAATTCGACGGTAGTTCGAAATTCACACCCCCACCCAAACCGCATAGAACAATGAAGTATCATTGCCCGAAATTGAGCAGTATTGAGATCAGAAACATAGCATTTTAACGATAATCGAAAATAATTTCAGTCCCTTCCTCAGCTGGACAAGAAGCTGTGGTTCGTCTCATCACGCCTGCCCCAAGGCGAAGCCAGCAAATACGTCGAGAACGGATTCACGGTTGAAAGTGAGTTGTCTATTTGGAATTAAGGAGGTAATAGCAACAATTTCCCGTTTTTTCAAACACTAGTGAGTATAGTTCTTTGTTCCTGCTCCGAAGATTGTTTTTTCTTGTTTTTTTTTTCAGGTTGGTCTAGAGCTCATTTGAATTTATTTTCAGCCACTACCGGCGCCTTCAGCAGACTGGTTGTCCGGCACTCATACTGGGACAGAGATGATTAGTATCATTCTCGTAGTCGCTCATATAGCTAAGATTTCGTTAAATATCATCAATACAGTTTATTTGAGTCAATCTGATTGCGAGAAAATTAATTAGATAAATAAATAATGTCGTCCATTGTTGCAATCTCAACCGGGGATTGCTCGATAAATATCGTGCGTTTGAAATGCTCAGCTAATGAGATGTGCTGTTTAGCGAGCTATCGATTGTCTAGGAGAGAGGAAGTAGGAAGGAAGGGGGGAGGAGGACAGTTGATCTACCGCCTCCTCCCGGCCTTTTCCCTTCTCCGCCCCCTCGAACGTTCGTCAAAGGTCGTGGCTCCATCCCAACTTTTTTCGGAACGCTCTCGGCCTCACGAGCCTTCCGCGAGCGTGATACGTGTGTTAGCAACGACAAAATAAATATAAATCCTAAGTCGAGTTAAGGAAATAGCATACATAAAACTTTTTTTTTTAAATGTTTAAAAAAAATTTAAAAAAGAAAAGAAAAAAGTTTCCAACGAAAAAGATGCAAAAAAAGAGTTATTGCATCATCATTGCGTAATATTGCATAATGATGACGAAATTAATTATCGATTTTTAAATATTTGCCTTACAAGTATTTTGGTTCATCACACGATCGATTTGGTTGAGTTTCCGGTGAGAACGGTGCAAAAAATGGATAATGACGAA